>JACAFY010018817.1:0-12939 GCA_015252635.1 Dictyostelium capitatum | reverse complement strand
AATATAAATAAAACATCATTTTATTAAATATATTCATTCTTTAGTTTATTTTATTATTCATACATTTATTTCCTATAGTTATTTCACCACCCTCTTACACAAGGTGTGCGCATCAAAGTATCTTTTGATAACGGATAATTAACCACTACGTGATTAACTCACCCATATTTAATTAATGGTGTGATTGTATATTACCTAATTTAATTATTGATAATTTTATCAGATGTAACATCTGACAATTTATTGTTTCTATGAAACAATATTTTACTAACCTATTCCCCACCCCATTCGATTAATTGGAGCATGATTTTTATTGAGTAAAATTTTATTAGTTTTCAAAATTTATGGTACATTTTACATATCAATTGAAACGACACCAAAAAATAAAAATTAAAAATAAATTTTGTTACAATTTACAAAAAAATTAATTTTTCAGCTTGTTTTGAAGAAAAAAATTAATCATATAATTTCAACTCTGCAGACAAGATTTTTGAGAGACAACACAATGAATATATTATATTAGTATATTGTTACTGTAGACAAAAAAAAAAAAAAAACTAAAAATAAAGTGTGGGTGATTTTATATTAATTCAAACAATTTCAATATTTCAAAATAGCCGATATTGGAAATGAAGATTCGAATTTAGGTTAAATAAATGTTATTAATTAATAAGTATGTCAAATTAATTACGCACAAATGTAATGATTTTTAAAATTTTGTGTATAAATTAAAAAAAAAACAATTAACATAAATAAAATCAAAAAAGAAATATTAAAAATGTCTCTCTTTGGTAGGTATTTATTTAAAAAAATTGATACATTAATATTTAATATATTGATCTTGTTTTAAACTAACTAACTAAAATTTTATATGTTTTTTTTTTTATAAAAAAATTAAGTTTCAATCTCATCAATCTCTAAAATTAACACAACAAATAAACCAAATGCTGTTGGTAATGAACAAATATTAAAAAAACAATTTAAAAATAATCAAGTAACTGGTCTTGTCTCTGGACTTCTTTGTGTAGTCGGTAGAACTGTATCAAGACTTGGTTTATAAAGCGGTCATTATACAATTAAACATGTAAAACAATTTATATTATCAGAGATCAATTTTAAAAATTCAAATAAATTAACATATCACATATCCTTTAATTAATATATCAAATTAAAATACTCATATAGTGATTTAAATTATTGTAATTGTTGTGTTTACCTGGTGGGTAAATATATTTTTTTATTCGTGTGTTAATGTTGTTGTTGTTTTTGGTTTTGTATTTTGGGAATGATTAAGAAGCAGAAGTATAAAAATATCTGGTTCTATAAACATTTAAATAATTAATTAAAATATCGATTACAGTTTTAAAGATTGGAATTTTCTTAAAAAAGGTGAATACCTTTAATACCAAACCATCACCAATAAACTTTTCATAGAATGGTGATCTAATTAAATAAAATAAAAATAATGTTCTTCTTCTATTTAATTCCTTATTCTCTAATCTTGATAATGGTATTTTATTTGTAAAATGACCATATTCTGAAAATGTTTTACTTAATGCTTCTGTTACCAATGATAAAAACCATGGTTTCCATGATTTCTTACCAAATATACAATATGATACCCCTAATTTTATAATAATTGATAACCAATTAGTAATTAATTAATTGATCAATATCCTTCCCTCCCACGGGATAGCATCAACACTTACAATAAACTACAGGCCTAATAATAAATAAAACTTCACCAACTACTTTTGTACTATAATCTTTTGGTACAGATGGTGGTAATAATTTAATTAAAGTTGATTCTTCGTTTTGTTGTGTTTCTCTTTGTTGTTGAATGAATAAATTATTTTCATTCATTATATTTTGCTGTTGTATTTGTTGTTCTAATATTTGATCGGATAATGTTTTTCTTTTTATTGTTCCATTATTTTCATTATTACTATTATTATTATTGATATTATCGCTACTACTATCTAATGAAATTGTTACTGCTGATCTTCTAAAGTTTATATTTTGATTATTTTTATTTCTGTAATAAATTAATTAAAACAAAATTAATATTAACATACATTAATGTAAATAATAATAGTAGTATGTATAAATTAATTACTTTTCAAATATTGCTTTTACATCTTTTGATGGTACATAAAATGAATGATGAACTAACATATTTCCATTTGTTTTAATTAATAATTTTAATCTTAATATTGCTCTAAAAAATTATTATCATTATTAATAATCCGATAATAATAATAATAATAATAATAAGTTGTAAATGTATTTTCATCTCCTCGTATTCCCAATGAATCATGTATACTATAAACTAAACTAAATAATTAATAATTACTTTAATAATTCAATTATAAAAATTGCAAATTTCTTTCCAGATGATTTTTTACTTGCAAATATTTCAATAAACAATTCTAAATTTTGAACAGTTGTAATCCATCTCAATGTTGATAAATAATAAGGTGGTGGTATAATTTCACCTGTTGAAGTCTTTCCGCAATTATTTGACATTAATATACCAGATGACATATAATCCAAATATGACTGAAATATATTTGTAACACTATAAACTGATGATGGATGATAGTATATTAGTAAATAATATATATACCACATTTATATAAATCCATATATAGTATTATTATTATTATTATTATTATTATTATTATTATTATTATTATTATTATTATTATTATTATTATTATTATTATTATTTGTTATATATACTGAAGACACATTACTTCCTTCACTTAATAATTCAGAATCACCATAACGACCAGGTAAAAAAGTGATCAATGATTTTAACATTGATAGATTGTCTCCATTTTCTAAAAGGAATCTGATTATTTTTGAATTTTGTGGTTTCATATTTGTGATTTGCTATTTATATTCGTATATCTTTGCTATCTTTTCGTATTATAGATTCAAATAAAGACAAAAATAAATATTATAAAAAAAATTTTAAAAAAATTTTTTTTTTTTTTTTTAAATTTTTTTTTTTTTTTTTTTTTTTTTTAATTTTGGAATTCACTCCAATTTTAATTTAATTGGTTGTGTGTGTTTGAATAATAATAAATAATATAACTTTTTTATTGTATATCAGTTTTTTTTTCTATTCAGAAATAGAATTTTTATTTCATTTTTCATTTTTAAAAGAAACAAATTAATTTAATTTATTAATTTAAATTAACTGAACAAAAAAAAAGCAAAAAAAAAAAAAAAATAAATAAAAAAAATATACAAACGACATCAACTAT
This sequence comes from Dictyostelium capitatum, assembly GCA_015252635.1. Lineage (NCBI taxonomy): Eukaryota > Evosea > Eumycetozoa > Dictyosteliales > Dictyosteliaceae > Dictyostelium > Dictyostelium capitatum. The sequence continues at coordinate 9,667 of JACAFY010018817.1, read as the reverse complement.
AACAAAGATATGCAATCTCAAAGTGAAACAATGACAGCATTACCACCAAATACAGCAGATAAAGCATCAATATTAGCCGTATGTAATTATAATATGTTGACCAAAAGGTTTCTTTAAATACAAATAACAAACTATATATATTAACAACAGGTTATATTATATTTAAAATATACACAGAAAATTGAGGAGAATAGAATAATCATTCAAACCATTTGGGAAAAACAAAATTTAGGTAAACTATCAGAATGTGAACAATTTCAGAAAAAGTTACATAATAATCTTTTAATGTTAGCTCCACTAGCTGATCATCAACAAACCTATCATGTATGTACTATTATTAATTCATTATTATATTGTTTGTATGTTATTAACATTGGTTTTCATTATCATTAGAAACAACAACAACAAATTCAACAACAACAAGCATTATTACAACAACAACAAGCTGCTTTATTACAACAACAACAAGCAGCATTACAACAACAGCAACAACAAGCAGCGTCAACAACAGCAGCACCAATACAACAATCACCAATTTCAAATAATAATGCTCCAACAAACACTCCACCAACAAATTCAATTTCATCTCCATCCCCTGCTGCATATAATAATAGTAATGGTGGTAATGTTCAACAAACACAACAACAACAACAACCACAGCAACAACAACCACAACAACCACAACAATTTTTATCACCAAATAGTCCACAGGTATCCAAACCATCACCACCAACAGCTCCATCCACTACAGTTACTCCAGCAATTAATAATACAACCAATACAACAACAACAGCAAGTATTGTATCACCAATTTCAAATCAACAACCAGTTCAATCACCACAAAAAGCTAATAATCCACAGCAACCATCATCGCCATATAACAATCAACCAAGCGCTGCACCAGTAAGTACTCCAATTCAACAAGTAGGAGTTCAACAACAGCAACAACCACAAAACTTCCAATCACCAATGGTTGGCGCTGTAGTTAATAATAACAATATTAATTCAGTTGTACAAGGATCACCATCACAATCATTAAACTCATCAACCTCTTCAATGTCTCAACCAATTGCAAATAATATTTCAATGTTGAATAATAATTTAAATCAATTAAAAACAATTATCCAACAATATCAACAAACAAACCAACCTGTACCTCAAGAAGTAGCTTCAAAATATCATGAAATATCTCAACATTTACAATCCTATCTACAATTGCAACAACAACAACAACAACAACAACAACAACAACAACAACAACAACAACAACAACAACAACAACAACAACAACAACAACAACAACAACAACAACAACAACAGGCAGCACAAGCTCAACAAGCAATGTTATTACAACAACAACAGCAACAAGCATTATTAGCGCAACAACAACAGCAACAAGCATTACTACAACAGCAGCAAGCAACACAAGTTCAACAACCTATTCAACAAGTAGTTCAAAATCAACCAGCAGATGCACTACAACAAATTTATGATAAAATATTGGCATTTTCATCACAAATTGGAATGTACAATCAAAGTATATCACAACTTTCACAAGATCCAAATTATGATCGACAAATTGTATTAGGACATCAAAATCAAATTGCTGCATTGGAATTAGCACAAGCAAATTGTTTAAGATTATTACCACAACAATATCAGCTGATGATAATACAACAACAACAACAACATCAACAACAACAACAACAAATTCAATTTATTCAAATTAAACAATCTAAAAATTATATGGATTTACCACCTCAACAACAAATGATATACGCTCAACAAATTCAACATTCTCATCAACTTCAACAACAACAATTACACAAACAACAACAAAAAATATTATCAATAGTTGAACAATTACAAATTCAACAACAACAGCAACAACAAATGGGTATGAATAATCAACAACAACAACAACCAATATCAGGTATGACCCCTTCATTAGAAATGATTTCACCTGTATCTGCTGCAATGAATAATATAAATAGTCCTGTTGCAACAAATACTGTAACTGCTACACCTACCACAACTACTACCACCACATCAACAGCAACATCATCATCATCGTCATCGTCATCATCATCAAGTAAAAAAGAAAAGAAAGAAAAGGAAGAAAAGAGTGAGAAAGAGAGTAAAAAAGAAAAAAAAGAAAAAGAAAAGAAACCTAAAGAGAAAACATCTCATTGGACAGCTGAAGAACATCAAAAATTTTTAGAGGCAATTGCAATTCATGGTACAAAAGAATATGTGAATATTTCAAAATATGTTCAAACAAGAAATCATCATCAAGTTAGAACTCATGTAAATACTTATATAAAAAATCAAAAGAAAGCAGAAGCTGCCGCTGCTGCTAGTGGTACTCCACAACAACAAACCGTTTCAACTCCACAACAATCTCAACCTGTTTCAACTCCACAACAACAAACCGTTTCAACTCCACAACAACAAACTGTATCAACTCCACAACAACAATCTGTTTCAACTCCACAACAACAATCTGTTGAACAACAAACTCAACCACAACAACAACAAATGTTAACCCCAGAACAACAACAAGCATTATATCAACAACAATTAATATATCAACAGCAAATTGCATTGCAACAACAACAGCAATATCAACAACCACAACAATATCAACAAACATATGATGGATCAACTGTATCACCTACTACAATTACAACACCACCTCCAAATAATAATAGTTTGGATAATAATAGTGGATATTACGATCAAAGTAACCCTGTAAATAATAATTCATATGATTCATCCAGTGGTATAGATAATGGGTTAAACAATGATATGGGCTTAGGATTTGGTGAATCAAATTTAGGTTTATCAATGTCAATGGATAATAATCAAATTGGTGATGTTTAAACATGAAGTCTCAACCCGCCTCATTAATAATAATTTTTTATAATTTATTTCAATTCAAATTTAAAATAATATATACGCATATACACAAAGAAAAAAAAAAACACGTCACCCAATTAAAAATAAACATATAATTAGATTTGATTAAAAATAGTAAAGTGGAAGATTATTAGTTTTGTCACTATGTCGGTTGATTTTAGCCAGGCTTTTTATGAGTAAATCCCAACAAAAAAATATCCCAATCGATAATGTTCATTCTAGAATGAAAAAAAGAAGAGTGATCACACTTAAATAATAATAATGAGACCATCTTCACAAATTACTTTTTGGGAATACCAAAAAAAATATCTTGCCATCTTAACAATAAGGTTAACTATGACGATATTTTTATTTTTTCAAATTTTTTTTTTTTTTCTTTTTTTTTTTCAAATTTAATTTCATAATTTCGGTTTAATTCTTTAGAATATTATTATTTTCTTTCGAACTATAAATATTTGTTTTTCTATTGTTTATGTAAATGTGAGTGTTAAATAAATTTAATGTATTTTATAGTTTGTTGTTAATCAAATTTAAATCATAAAAATAATCAAGACTTTTTTTTTAAAAGATAAATATATCTTTATATTTAATTATGTAATTATTTTTTTAAAAACACACATACACTCTATATATACATGTTCCAAACCTTTTTTTTTTTTTTTTTTTTCTCTAATTAATAATAATTTAATATTATTATTATTATTATTATTGTAAAACTTAATTAATATATGTAATTATTTTATAAAAACATATATTAATGCATATATTATTTAAAAATAGATAATCAAAATTTATACGACAAACTAGTCAGTGGTACTACTATTATTATACTCGAGGATAATAATAATAAAAATTGTATTGAAATGACACCAAAAATAATTGATAACGAAGAAACAATGCCATTAAATCAACAACAAAGTAATACCGATGAAGAAGATCCATTAATAATTGAAAGTAGTTTACCAATCGAAGATTTATATAAAGAAAAAAAATATACTGTTTCAATTCCAAATATCGATAAACCTGATACTGTACGTTTATATTTATAATATATATAATATATTAATATACCACATGTATAATACTAATAGAATTATCAAAATAAAATAATAGAAATGGATAAATTTTAAAACATTATGGGCATTTACAGGACCAGGATTTTTAATGAGTATTGCATATTTAGATCCAGGTAATTTAGAATCAGATATACAAGCAGGTGCAATAGCAGGATATCAATTGTTATGGGTATTATTATGGTCAACTGTAATTGGATTTTGGTTACAAATGTTAGCAAGTAGATTAGGTGTTGTAACAGGTAAACATTTAGCAGAACATTGTAGAGAACAATATCCAATTGTACCAAGAATTATATTATGGTTAATGACTGAATTAGCAATTATAGGTAGTGATATTCAAGAAGTTATTGGTACAGCAATTGCAATTCAAATTCTATCAAATGGACATATACCATTATGGGCAGGTGTTTTATTTACTGCTGCTGATACATTCACATTTTTATTCCTTGAAAAGTATGGTATTAGAAAGTTGGAAGCGTTCTTTTGTTCTCTAATTGCAATTATGGCAATTTCATTTGGTGTTGAATATGTAATTAGTAAACCTGATCAATTACAAGTATTAAAAGGTACTATACTCCCGTTGTGTTCACAAAGTAATATATCACAGGCAGTTGGTATATTGGGTGCTGTCGTAATGCCTCATAATATCTATCTACATAGTGCATTGGTACAATCTAGAGAAATCGATAGAAAATCTGATAACCAAGTTAAAATTGCAAACAAATACTTTAGATTAGAATCTGGATTTGCTTTGATTGTTTCATTTTTTATAAATTTATTGTTAGTAGCTGTATTTGCCAAAGGATTTTCTGGACAAAATATCACTGATATTGGTTTATCAAGTGCTGCTACATTTTTAATGGATAAATATGGTAAATTTGCAAAATATATTTGGGCAATTGGATTGTTTGCTGCTGGTCAATGTTCAACAATGACAGGTACTTACAGTGGTCAATTTGTAATGGAAGGTTTCTTAAAATTAAAGATTGCACCATGGAAAAGATTATTAATTACAAGATGTACTGCAATCGTTCCAGCAATTGCTGTTGCAATCTTATCACAAACTCATTTAGATTCATTGGATCAATGGTTAAATGTACTTCAAAGTGTTCAATTACCATTTGCGGTTGTACCAGTATTACTCTTTACCTCTAGTGAACGTATTATGGGTAAAACTTTTAAAAATCATTGGGCAAATAATCATTTTGTACGTTTCCTTTCATTGTTAATCATTGCAATCAATATTTATTTAATTGTTACTTTCTCATTACAACTTTCAAATTCATCTTGGATGATCTCTATAGTATCCATAGCTTTCTTTTTTTATTTTTCTTTTATTATTTATTTATCAATGGGTAATGAAAGATTTTTAAAAATAATTTATAAAATTAAAAATATATTTAACAAAAATCCAATCATTAATGATAATACCGATGGATTAATTAATGATTATAATAATAATAATAATAGCAATAATAATATTAATTAATAATAACAGCCAGCAATAAAAACTTTTTTTTTTTTAAATTAAAAAAATTCAAATAAACTTTTTTTTTTGCATCGATATGATGTTTTATTAAAAAGCTTAAGGTTATATATCATTTTTATATTTGTTTTTATTGTAAACTGGTTGAAATTTGATTGATTACCGGTAATTGACTCGAGTCAATCAAAAATACATTACAAATGCATAGTTGGTAGTAGGCTATTTGGGATCAAACAAAAAAATATGGTGAAATATTGCGTTTTAAATAAAAACCGTTTAGATATTTTTAATAAAATTTTAATTTTTTTTGTTAAATTGTAATTTAATTTTTTTTTAATTTTTTTTGTCAAAACACACACATTACACACATATAAACTTATCCAAAAATAATAATTCATACATACATTTTTGACTTTTTTTAAAATATAATCACTAAAAATATATACTGTGGAACACTGAAATAAAATGGTAATTTAAAATTAATAGTTATTAATTATTTTTTTTTTTTTTTTTTTTTAATATTAATTTTCATACCACACAATATCTGTTATAACCATAGGTTAAATTTACAGTACTAGATAATATGACCGAATATCATGACCATATAGCAGATTTTATACCGTTATTTATATTTAGTATTGCAATTGAATTATTTGTAAATATTATATTTAAAAAGAAAAAAAATTATCATTCATTGGATGATTCATTAAGTAGTATGGGTACTGGTATATCAACAATTGTATTGGAGAGAGTGATACCATCCACTATATTAGCATCAATTGAATTCGCTGGTGCAATTTATATTTATCAAAATTATAGAATAGTTGATGTTTCTGAACATTCAGTTGCCGCTTGGATATTATGTTTTTTTACAATTGATTTTTGTTATTATTGTATGTATTACATTTGGTAATAATATATGTAGAAGCAGTAGTCATGTTACATAACTATAATTGGGAATATACTAATTGTAATATATGATATTTTAATATAGGGTTTCATAGATTTGCACATGAAATTAATGCAGTATGGGCAACTCATGTAACACATCATTCAAGCGAGAAATATAACTTAACTACAGGTAAGATTCACTTTACTATTTATTCAATGTAACACTAATACATTCATAATATTAACACTATATATTAACGCCTTCATTAGCCCTTCGCCAGTCTACATTTCAAATATATTTCGCATGGCTAGTCTTCCTCCCTTTAGGGCTCTTCACGCACCCTGTTATCTACGTATTCCATAAACAATTTAATACGATTAATCAATTTTGGATACATACACAATTAATTGGAAAATTACCATGGATCGTTGAATTTATATTTAATACACCATCACATCATCGTGTACATCATGGTCGTAATCCAAAGTATTTAGATAAGAATTATGGAGGAACATTGATAATATGGGATCGTATGTTTGGTACTTTTGAACCCGAAGAAGAAAAAGTTTATTATGGTTTAGTTCATCCATTGGAATCAAATGATCCAACATGGTCTCAAATTCATCATTGGGTAGAAATGTATGATGAATCCAAACAGTATAGTTCAATAATTGATAAAATCAAAGTATTCATTATGGGCCCTGGTTGGAAAAAAGGAACAGGTAGATTTGGTGATTTATCACAAATTCCAATACCAACTGATATTGATGAACAATCTAGAATATCTAAATCACTGCCAATGGATTTAAATATTTATTTATTTGTTCATTATTTAATGGCTTCATTTTTAGCTTTGATATTACGTGCAGCATTTGAAGATCAAGTTGGTTCAGCTAATGTTACATTATCATTTATATTTGTTTATCTTAGTTTAACTTCATTTGCATCAATATTCGATAGAAAATCCTATTCACTAATATTGGAATGTTTTAGACTTTGGTCATTCATATTATTCACAATATACATTGAATCAACTTCAACGGTTTTATATTGTTTTAGAATGATTTATTTCATTTCTTCAATTTATATAATAGTATTTAAAAAGTTATTGACTTCAACAATTTTAAAAAATCATTTAATATCTTTAAAAAAACGTATTTTATATAATAAATTTGATTAATTTTGATATCAATGTTTGTTAATAGTTTTATTTTTATTATGATAGTTACCTAAATTACTCGAAGAATCTTTTAATAATTCTAATTTGGATTTAATTTTTATATGCACATATTTTATATCTTTGTAATGATCATAATGTATTAAATTTAATTTTTGCTTTTTTGTTGTTTTTTTAATTTTTAAAATGTAATAAATTTGACTAATTTGTCAATGGTTCATTAATAGTTTTATCTGTATTATGATTGCTACCTAAATTACTTGAGGAAACTTTTAATAATTCTAATTCTCTTAATAATTCTTCTTCTTCTTTTTTATTTTCAGGAATTGGTAAATTTGGATTTAATTTTGATGTGGATGTTGGTGTTGTAACTTTTTGTTGTTTTTCTAAATTTAATAAATGATCTTTTTCCATTTGATCCAATTCTTTTTCCAATTGTTCAACATCATCCATATCCAAAGATGAAATAGTTTCAATGTTATTGAAACCAGATTTCATAGCATCATCAATTTCCCTTTGATTTGCAACTGTTTCTTGATAATCATCGAGTATACTATCAACTTGATCAACTGAAATTTGTGAATTTACTTGTTTTAATGTTGATACACCACTACAGAGTGAATCCATAATTTGTTGATTTGATTTTGCCGATTCAATTGAAAATAAAATTTCATGTATATTATTTGAAGCGGTTGCACGTTTTTCCAATATTGATTCTAATAATTTCTTTTTCTTTAATTGAATTAATGCATGACTTTTTTGTTTTAATGAAACTGATCTTTTAATATCACCTGTAACTGCTTCTATATCTTCCAATAATTTATTTTCTTGTTGTTTTAATGTTTCATAGGTTGATTGTAATTTTAATATACCAAAATCTGTATCAGCAATTGGCAATACACGTTGTTCACCTTCAAATGCAAACTTTACACCTTTTTTCTCTTTATCCAATACCATAATCAATGCTTTTGATTGTTTAACCAATGTGCTAAGTAAAAGTTCTAATTCTTCTTTTGTTATATTCCAATCTTTAATTGATTTCTCTAAATTTACATATGATACTATATTATCTGTAGTTGAACTCATACGTCCAACTTGTAATTGATATAATTGTTCTGCTTTACTATCTACAATTTCTTTTACTACAAATTTTATATTCTTTTCATTGTCACTTAATTGACCATTTCCTGTACCCGTATAATATTGAAATGGTTGTACTATAACTTTATTCCATATCCATTTTGACCATCCAATCTGTTTAATGTAATCTTCATATTTAATTATAAAATTTGTTTTAATCATTTCATTCTATTAATGTATATAAATGTTAATATTTGGTTTTATGATAATGGTCATGTGTAGCTATATATATAGTTATTAATACATACTAAAATTAATGGTAAATAAATTGGTGAAACATTTTCAACAGTGAAACAAGTTGATAACGATTTTGGTGTAAATATTAATATATTGTATGATTTACAAACTTCAGTCAATGAGTTATTCCAAAATGTCATCAAATTATCATATCTATCTGGATTTAATTGTTGTGTTGGTAACTTTGAAAATAATATACCCCTTGTATCAGAGTTTTTAATTTCTTTTTTATTGCTAAAATATGTTGTAACTTTTTTATTCTTTTCTTTTATAATTTCATTTTCTTTAAAATTCATTCTATCGTATATGTATTTCTATTATTATTATTGTGTTGTTGTTGTATGGTGTAGTTGTTAAATCGATTATATATAATTATAGGAGGTAATGTAACAATTATTCAGGTGTCTTTAAAAAACACATATAAAAATTCAAAAAAATTAAAAAAAAAAAAAAAAAAAAAAAAATTTAAAAAAAAAAAATTAAATACAAAGAAACACTTTATTATTATTATTATTTTAAGTATCAATAAAATAATAATCAAAAACACACATAAACGACGATCGTTTGTTCAAACCACCAGTTACGTAGAATTAAATTATATTAAATTTAATCTAAATTTTTTAAGAAAATACTTTGAAACAAACGCGATATTCGGTTGAATTTTATTAAAATTTAACTTTTTTTTTTTTTTTTTTTTTTTTTTTTGTGTTTTTTTTTTTTTTGTTTGAGAAAATATAATA
>JACAFY010018806.1:0-12942 GCA_015252635.1 Dictyostelium capitatum | reverse complement strand
AAAAAATTTAAAAAAAAAAAAAAAAAAAAAAAAAAAAAAAAAAAAAAACAAAAAAAAAAAAATAATAAAAAAAAAAAAAAAAAGAAAAATAGAACATCCAATCTATTTTTTCTTTTATTATTTAAAAATGTAAAAAAAAAGTATACATGTGTTTTAATTGTTTCATTCTTTATTTGATCAAATATTACCTTAATTTTTTTTTTGTTTTTTTTTTGATTATTTTAAAAATTTTAAAAAAAAAAAAAAATGATCACAAGAATTTTAATATTACATAAAACATCAAAAAATATTTGTAAACCAATTCAATTATCTGGTTGTGTTGATCAAAAATATAAGAATATATTTAAATATGATAGAATAACTAAAATTGTACCAACTAATTTTAATGGTGTATCTCAAAATAGTTTTATAAAAAACAATAAATTTTTTTCAACATTATTCAACAAAGTTAAAAGTAATAATAATAGTATATTTAATAATAGTTTTTATAATAATAAAAGATCATTTACAACTGGTTCAAATCAATCAACTTCACCAATTACTCCACAAAGAAATTCAAATAGTCAAAACACTCAAGATGTAAAAAGTACAAATAATGTAAGACCAGAGTTTGTAATTGCCTTACTTTTTGTAAGTGTATTGTTTTACATTGCAAGTAAACAAAAAAATGGAACAAATCAAGAGATTGAATTGATTAATAAAAGTTTAGAAAGAATTGAAGAAACCATTAAAAGAAACAATAATTCATTTTTGGGTGGTGATAAATATACAAGACAACTTGAAAAAACCCTACAATTTATTGGTATTATATCATTAATATTGTCAGTTATTAGATTGTTGGTATTTAAAAAACTATAAGACTTAATTTAAAATAAAAAAAAAGATTATTAAAATTGTATCATAAAATTCTTTATTGTGTTTATATTTTGGTTTCTGATTAAACATTGATGTATTTGGAAATAAATATAATGTTAAAGATATGGTAGAAGGAAAAGTAATAACCAAAAATATGGTTATAGTTTATTTAATGATTGGATAAAAATAATTCAAACATAAAATATAAATTTACAGATGTTGTAGCACATTGGTTATTGTGTTTATGCAACACATTTAAAGTCAGAACAATTAATAAATGATTCTCCAACTGGGTCAATTCCTAATAATTATAATAGTATTTAAATGTTAATATGATATTTTGGTTAGAAATATTTTTAAAATATAGATCATTTAATATTTACTTTGCCAACGAACTAATAAGACTGCATTTGCAAAACGTGTTGGTAATGATAAATTAAAAACAAATCCTTTAGTTGCACCGCAGTTTGGATCATTCATGGTTACAGCATTGGCATTATTAATAGTTTGGAATAATTGGAGGTTTGCCCATGTTAATTCTTGAGTTGCTGGATTGAAACCTGGTTTACTAACATAAAATTCCCAATATGATGGTACATGAACTGCAGTTGCACAGAATTTATATGTAATGTTTTGGGTAACTGCATTTTGGGTTGTTGGAATTGTTGTTACTCCCCATGGCGCAGGAATTGACATACCTGATTTATCATTTGAAGATGTAACAGCATTTGCTGAACATAATGCTTTTGGAACAGCAGCTTGAAGTGCACTTGCTCCTTGTGCATAATTTGGAATTAATACAGAGTATTCATTTGTTTGAACAAATTGATATTGTGGCGAATTACCCTTGTTTTTTACATATGTAAATGCAGCACGACATGCTGTTAAAAATTAAAAGTTTAAAATTAGTAAATGAAACATTGTTTTGAATAGTTTATATAGTTAAAAACTTACCTGGATTTGTTATACCAGATCCATCTTCAGGGTACCAAATACTACCAGATTTTGAACATACTAGTTGTCTTGCAATTGGATATATTGAATATCCATGACCATTAATTAATTCAATTGATAAAATTAATTTGATGATTGTTAAAATAATTAATTTGTTAATATACATATTTTGTTTTTTTATAGTTTTTATTTTTTTACAGCTGTTTTTTGTTTTTTAATAAATAAATAGTTTAATAAATAAAGAAATGATTGTTTGATTGAATGAAAAAAACAAAATTAATTCTTTCCTTTTTATATCAATTTTTTTTAATTATTTGGTTTATTTGAAATTGTTACTTTTTATTATAAAAGTAAAATGGGTTAATATTGTTTCCTTATTTATTCATTTATATATTGATGATCATATTGTAAACGTTAAAAACAATATGATATCAACAAAATCAGATTAAAAAATATACAAAAAAGATATAACCTTGTTTAAATCACAAATAATTTCATTTAAAACATTTTTTTATTTTCACACACAATGTCCATTTTTGAAAATTTTAAATATCAAAATCATAATCAATCAAACACACACATCCACCACAGTTTTTAATATTTTTATTTTTTTTTTAATATTTACACACATAATATTATCAATTTACATTCTTATTATTTTAAAATTATAATATCAATTAATATTATTTGAAAAAAGGAAGGACTAATAGTTTTATCATGTTTATTATTTATATTTATTTATTATTTTGTAAAGGAATTATAATTATGTTTTATTTGTACACATTTTATAAACATGTTAAAATTGTTCCATTTTTTATTCATGTTTTCTAATTGTGATGAATTTTCTTAAAATATCAATAAAGATTAAAATTTGATGTGTAAACGTTAAGATTGAAATATTTTGTCTTTTTGTTCCATCATTATTTGGAAGCAAACATAAAAAATTGAAAACAATATGTAATCTTCTAATTTTATTTGTCTGTTTGTTTTTTATAAAATATTACAAGATTTTTGTTTTTTAAATTCTAAATGTTGTTCTTTACTATATATTGTAGATTTTATACATTGACCAAAAACAGATTTTACTCCTGTCATATTAAGTGAAGAGCATTCTAAGTAAACAACTGGTTGGCCAACTGAAATTTCTCTTGCTTTAGAAGCTCCATATTCATAAGAAATTAAAGTTTGATTGATTTCATCATTATTATCACGCAAATCAATTTTAGTCCCAAGTAATATAATTGGTACTTCTGGTGCATAATGTGTGAATTCTGGTACCCATTTTTTTTTAACATTCTAATGATGATGGTTGAGAAATCGAAAAACATAGCACAATCACATCTGTTTGTGGATAATTTAATGGACGTAAACGTTCATAATCTTCTTGACCAGCTATTTATTCAAATAAGAGATAAATAGTTAATATATTTTGAATTTTAACATATTAATATCATTTGACGATCCTAATGACATTATTTCATTTAAGATAAAAACTTTAAAAATACTTTACATGTATCCCACAACCCTAAAGTAAATTCATTACCTTCAAAAATTACTATAATAAACAAATATATGGATAAAACATTAATAATTACACTCAATTATACAAACAACTATCATTTTTCGCGAAGATTAATTACAATTTACATGAGATTTATCAAAGACTGCTGGTATATATTCACCTGGGTATTCATTTGTGGTGTATGTTGTCAATAGACTGGTCTTTCCAACGCCACTGTCACCCATAATAAGAACTTTGAGACATTGCATTTTATTTTTATTTGTTTATTTAATTTATTATAGTAACTGTACCTTCAATTGTTAAAAAATAAATTTACAAAAAATAATAGCTATTGCACACAGAAAAATAAGTCTAAAAATTTCAAATAATTTAAAAAAATACAAATTATGAAAATTTATGGGGGTTATATTTTATTTCATGATGAATTTTTATTTTTTATTGGTGACCTATTTGATGAATATCAAATTTTAAACAACAAATAACAAATAACAAATAACAATTTTTAAATAAATTTGAAATAAATAAACATCTCTCTCTCTATAAATAAATAATGAACATTTAATTTTATTGTGTTGTTTAAAATACCACCAATACGACAAAATTTGAATTTAAAAAACCAATCTTTGTTGATGTACTCTTTGGTGGATTTTTGTTATCTTCTCTCGTCCAATTGGATGTGTACTGAAACAACAATTTGTTTCCTCTGTTACTATAATCATTATTAACATCTACTGTAGTTGTAGTTGTTGTTGTAGTTGTAATAGTTGAAACAGAAGAAGAAGAAGCAACAGCATTTGCAAAAACCACTAGTATTAATGAATGTGAATGTGTTGAGCAGAATGTGTTGATGATGACGTTATTGTTGTTGTTGTTGTTTTTGTTGTTGTTGTTTTTGTGATATTACATCTGCTTCACTGTTTAACAATTGAGTGAGATTTATTTTATTGTGCAGCAACTCTACCTCTACTACCATCATTATCATCACTAAATGTGTTGTTTGATTTTGCTATCACTTTATAGGAAGATAAAGAGGAGGAAGAAGGAGAGTCAAAATAGGTTTGGAAATAAGCTGGTTCTAATATTGCATAACTGTTAGATATTCTGGGGTGGGATGTTCTAATTTCGATTGTAATTAATTCTTTACCATTATTTTTATTTAGATTGGATCATTTCGTTTTATTTGATGTTTGTGATCTGTATATATTCAAATTACACATTATGTGCATGGTCAATTATTGTTTACAGAGTGTATGGCAGGCTACTTTATAGTAATGATGAAATGCGGTTCTAGATATAATTTTTATTATTCTTCATGATTAATATATCCGCTCTGAAACACACAAAAGTTAATCTATTTAAATAAATTTTTTTATTTATCCACCACACACAACGCTATAAAAAAATTAAAAAAAAAAAAAAAAATAAAAAAAAAAAAAAAAAAAAAAAAAAAAAAAAAAAATTGAAAAATTACATGACCTTTTGGGAGTCTCCTTCCTCTTTATCTTCCAATAAAGTGAATAATGACAATGGTTTACATTCAATTATCTACATTAATGATTACTCTTATACAAAAATAAATTTTTTTTTATATTGAAATAACAACAAAACAGATATTTATTTTTTTTTTTTTTAAGTGCGAATTTTTTTTTTTATTTTTTTTTTTCAAAAACCAAGAACAGAAACGAACCAATTCACTAAAAACTAAACGTATTCTAAAGATAATTTTTATTTTTTTTTGAAAAATCGAGAATCACTTTTTTTTTTATCTTATTTAAATTATAAATTTCATAATAATAATAATAATTATTATATACATAACAAATAAAAAATGAATAAATTTTCAAATTTAATAATTTTAATCATATTGATAGTTTTTATTGATACAATTGTTAAAAGTCAATCAATTTATAGTTCAGTCACCCAAAATAATAATATTGTTGACATTCATTTAACAAAACAATTATACCAATTGAATATTACAAGTTTAGATTATTTATTAGAATATCAATTAAATAATAAATCAGTTTTAAATTCTTGTATTTTCAAAACTGATTATTTCACATTGGATTTAACAAATTTAAAAAATAAAAGCTATTCAACTTATAAAGACAATGTATGTACATTCTCAAATACACTAATATCAACATTATACTTACTTTGTCTCTCTCTTATTTTATTAGTTATCAAACCATTTTTCAATTTGTTCAGATAATTCTATTGATTGTGGTTCAGAAGGATTACAATCATGTCTTGTTGGTTATAGCACTTTATTACCAACTGGTCTAACATTAAGTGAATCATTTCAAATTGGTAGATATGGTATTGATGATTTTGCACTTTTGTTAACATATACACATCCGAATAATAATAATGAATACGAGTGTGGACTACACACTCGTAATTATTATTTTCATTGTAACGAAACTCAAGAAATTAGCTATACATCTCGGGATTACGGTTCATATACAGGTTGTACACTTGATGTTGATATTAATACTAAATATGTATGTCCATATAAAAATTTAAAAACTTCTCAACCAGCAAATTATTCATTGGTTCAACCAAATGTATTACTTGTTACATTGGATAAAAGTTCAACAAATGTATTTTCATTTAATAATCGTAGTGAAATTCAAACTTTACATATTAGTATGTATATTAAACTATTAATAGTTCATACAATATCAACACATTATTCTTTAAACATTAACTAATACTTTTTTTATTTTTTAGGACCAATTATTTATAATTGTACAAATGAAGGTGATATTATAACAGTTAATGGTTTATTTTTTGATAATTTAATGTCGCATTATACATTTAATTTTGAAGGTGGTTATTCAATTCCAACATCATCAATAATATCATTCAATTCAACAACATTGATATTAAATTCAGCTGAAGTAACTGATAATTACTTTTATATTTCATTAGATGGAATTGAATCTTATGTTTATCCGATTATAAAACCTAAACAACAACATATGGTATTGTTAGGCGATTATATTGGATATTCGTCACTTGTCAATTTTAGATGTACAAATTGTATTGGTGCAAAATTAAATGGTTTTAAAGAAGAAATTATAATTGGTTCAAATAAGTTGGTGTCTATTGACTTGAATAAATATAATTTAAATTATGAAGGAATTTATTTAGTATCACCAATATCACCACTTAAAAGATCAAATGTATATTCATTACCAACAGATTTAGAATATGTGACAACTATTGGTAACCAAGTATTTCAATTTAATGGTAGTTCAGATATAACAATAACTGGTGATTTTATACCAGCAAATTATAATAATCAACCATATATTATTGGAAAATTACAATTTATTAATGGTACAATTCACAATTTAGAGTATACAAATATAAATGATAAAGTACATTCGACTGGTATATTTAAAGTTCCACCAGGATATGGTAATGGTACATTTTCAATTTACATCATCGATTCAACTCGTTTATTTCATTCAAATTCATTTAGTTATCAACCATCAAATTCATCAAATTGGGTAAAATCAATTAATCAAAATGTAGATAAAGTAGAATTACAATTATCATTCCCACATTACTACTTTTCAATAACAAGTATTAAATATGATAACAAAGTTGGAATTCAATTAGATTATAAATTGGTTGAACCAAATATCATTACTTTCAAATTGCACTCAGAATCATCAACTTTACTTTCATTTAATAATGATTATCATATTGAAACTATATTTAATGGTCAAGATTGTAAGTAATTAACAATTCTAATATAAAAACAAATTCAATCATTATTTGATATTAACATTCATTTACAAACAATTTGATTTCATATTTATTATAGATCGTCCAGTTGTTTATAATTATTCAGTTGTTGGTAATTTAATGACAATGGATGGTCTTTATTTATCAAAATCGATGACAAATTATAAATTTTATGATGGTAAAAATTTGATCAACGCTAATGATCAATTAAAATATTTTACAAATTCAAGAATCATTTTAATAACATTAACAGTTGGTCCAAATGTTGATTTATATGTATATAGTGCTGTAAATACATTTACAAAAGTACCTGATATATCAATCACAAATGATGAAAACAATATATTATTTACATGTAGTAATTGTTTTGGTGGATATATTAATGGAGTAGGAAATTCACAAGATACTAATTTCACTGAAATTGGTACAACAATTGTTAAACAATTTGATAGAAATACAATTGGTTTAGAAAATGCATATACATTTATTAAAGATTCAAGAACAATAGTTTTACAACCACCATTACCAACTCAAGTTATTATTGATAAAAGTGTATTTCAATTTTCAACATTCAAAAATGAAATTATTTCAATTAAAGGTAATTTCCTTTATGATAAATATAACGGAGAATATACTTCATTTGAATTTAAATTTAATAATGGTACAATTTATTCAGTATCAAATCAAATACCATTATCAAACTCTTCTCAAAATTATAAATATCAATTTAATTCACCATTTGCATTTGGATCAGGTAATTTTACTACATTTATTAATTTAGTAAATGGTACAAAATCAATTGTAGATTTAATTCCATTCAAATATCCAAGTAAACCAATAATCAAATCAGTATCAAATGTTACTATTGGTGGTGCAATTACAACTATTACAATTAATGGTGATGGTTTCTTTGGTAATGCATTAGTTTCAGCTACTTTTAAAAAGATTGGTTCAGATATACCAGATATTAAACAATGTTCACCAGTACTTGTATATGATAATGGTTCAACTATTGTTTGTGGTTTAAATATAAATAATCATTTAATTTATTCAGTTAATGCACCAATTACATTCCAAATTACAACATCCCAAACTCCAGAATACCAAAACAATTATGCTATATTAGAACCAGCTTATTTCCAAAGTTATTTTGATTCTTCGACTTATTCTCCTTCTCCTTCTCCTACTCCTCCTTCTCCTTCATCATCTTCTTCTATCGATATAGTGAATAATGATATTAGTTTACATTCAATTATCTCCACATTAATGATCACTCTTTCAATTGCAATAACAATATTAATTCAATAAAATAAATTTAAAATTGTTGATATTCATTTACCTCAAACATTATTTATATTTAATATTACAAGTTCAGATTATTTAGTGGTGAATTCAAAATTTTAGAAATTTTTAAAAAAAACAAAAAATCATAAAAAAAAAAAAAAACATCAAAAATTATTTTTTTTTCAAAACTTGTTACTAATCTTCGTGTTAATTATAATATATTTTAAAAGAATAATATATTGAAAATAAATATTTTAATTTTTTTTTTTATTTATTTTTATATCTATTTTTTATTTATATTTTGATAAAGCTAATAATCTAATTATTTTATTTACCACATCAACCAAACTTGAAATAAATCTAAAATTTTCAATATAATATAACATGGTCAATATTTTTTCTTTTGTTTTACCTGTTTCTAAATATAACTTTTCATTTGAATTGCTTGTTTTTAAATTTGATATATTACGATTGAGACTAAATATTTTTTTTCTTGCTAATGATAAATCATTTTCAAGTTTACCATTTTGAATATAATAACCACGTAATAGTAATATAGTTATTGTAAACACCAATACCAATCCTAAAAATGTATCATAGGATATTTGATTATTATTTTTTAAATTTCTATTAAATTCATTGTTACCAAAAATATTGGATGTAAATGATCTATTATTGTTATTATATACATTATTGATATTGTTATTATTTAATTTAGATATTGATTTATTTATATTTTGTGATTTAAAAATATTAACACTATTAAATTTATAAGTGGTTATTATCAATAAAAAATAAAAAAATTAAAAACATAAAAAATAATTTTCGAAAAAAACAATTAAAAAGTAAAAATTAAAAAACATACATAATTTATATCTGTCAAAAATCACGTATATATGGAGTGTGCATATTATATATATAGTGATGATATATATCATTATTTTTTTTTATTTACTTAATGAAATCATTTTAATGATTGTGATATAAAAAATAACTTAAAAAAATGGAGTCTTACTGAAATTTGAATTTGAAACAGTTCCTGTTCCTTCGGTACATTGCGAGCAAATATATTCGTTAGTTTCATTACATTTCAATAATTTATCATTTTAAGTTGAATTTGTATTACTTGTTTTACCATTTGAAATTAGATTATTTACTGTCATTGATTTATCTGATGTTGATGTGTTGTGGAGGATGAGATAATGGATGATCCATCGCTATCAATAAATGAACCATTAATTAAATGTTTATAACAGCTATCAAAAATATTTCCCTTTGGAGTGATTGGTTGCACTATCAATTCATTATTTTTTAATTGAGAATTTGAATCTTTTACATTAAATTCTTTTTCATTTGCATTAATGTATGGTTTAATATCTTCTTTTAATAATGATTGATTATTTAAATATTGTTTACACTATTATTATTTTCATTTAAAATTGATGCATTTTTAAATTCAATTGCTTTATTCATACTTTTATGTTTATTAACAACTAATTTTAATATTTTACTCCCTTTATAAAATCTTGAAAACATTATGTGTTTGTGTTTATTATAGTACTATGATGTTGATTAAAAAGTGAGATTTTTTAAAAATAAAAAGTTTTTGTGATGATTGGAAAAAAAAAAACAAAATTAAAAAAATCAAACATAATTTAATTGTGTTTCAAATTAATGAGTGTATTTTAGATGAATGAAAAGGTACTATTTTATTATTTTATTTTAAATTATTTAAAATTAAAATTTTAATGGTTGATAAAACTAATATTACGAAGAACATTGCTTCATGATATTTTAATTCACCATTGGTAGTATTACCACATTGTGAACATTTAACATTGTTATTTAAAAATAATTCGTTAATTTCACTTGAACCAGGATTGTGTACAATTGGAGTGATTGATTGTAATAACATAATATTATCTTTTTTTTGAGTATTTAATTTTAAATTTGAGATATTTTCTTTTATTTTACTATCAATTACAATCTTGAAACCAATTATTGATACAATAAATATAGTACACATAATGACATCACTTTTTGATACTTGAAAATTTGAATTTGTTTGATTGTAATTTCTACTATAACTATTATCAAATGTATTTGTTTTTACAGTTCTATCAAATACATTATTTATATTATCAAATACACTATTTATATTTGAAATTGTTTTATTTCTATTATTATTATTTTGTGTTATAATTGATGCACATTTAATATCAATTGATTTATTAATAATATTACTTTGATTAACAATTGATTTTACTATTTTACTACCTTTAAAAATTTTAGATAACATGTTATGAGTGTGTTTGTATTTATTTATTGTGATGATGTTGGTTAATAGGTGAAATTATTTTAAATTTAATTTTTAAAAAAAAAAAAAAAGTTTTTATTATGATATAAAAAAATGGATATTTCAATTTTTTTTTAAAATTTATTTTCTTTTATTTTATTTATTTATATTATTTTTATTTTTTTATATAGTAATTAATTATTTTATATGAGATTATTTATTTATTTATTAATTGTACCTTGTAATTTACCAATTCTTAAAAGAATATCTCTTAAATTTGATCTAATTTCTTTATCTTCTTGAAGTAATAATTGAATTAAAAGTTCATAATAAATTGAAGTATTACGTAAAAATTTATCATTATCCAATAATAAAATACCTTGAAGTATTTGAAGAATTGTTGAAGATTGAACAATTGGATCAGAAGTAGGTGGATTTGAAATAAATAATTGAATTAATTCTTGACATAAATTAATTAAACGATATTCTGAATGAGTTGATCTATTTTCAACATCAACAGTATTTTCAGAATATAGTATAAACAATAAATTTAAATAACCAGTTATTGCTTTTTTCTTTAAAATATCAAATGTTTGACCAACTTTTTTCAATGGATTTGATAAACGACCATCAATTAATGCATCTTGACAAAATGTAAATGTTAATTGTAAACAATCGCCCAAACAAAATAATTGTGATGTATTTAAAAATTCATAATGTGAAATTGCAATATCATTTATAGCTTGTACCATTTGTAATTGAACTGAACATTTTGATTGAATATTATTTATAATATTTTGATTTTGTTGATTATTAATAATATTGATATTATTATTATTGTTATTACTATTTGATGGATTTCTACTATGATGATTACTACTATTATTATTATTATTACTTTCATTATCTTCAATTATTATATTTAAATTATCTTTTCTAATTGTTGGTGGTGTTAACATTGTTGGAGTTTGTGGTAATGAAGTTGAAGAAGTTGAAGATCTTAATGAAATATCATTATCAGATTTTGATTGTGATAATGGATTAATATTATGATTATTAACTGATAAACTCTTTTTATGGAGAATTTGGTTGTTGGTGTTATTACCATTTAAAATTGGTGAAATTGGAGCAGATTGTGATGATGATTGATCATTTATACCATTAAGTTGTTGTTGTTGCTTATTTAATGATAAATATAAATGTGATTGTAATTTATCAATTATACCAACTGAATTACCATTAATTGTTGGTTGTTCATTATTTATTGATTGTTGATCAATTATTTCAGCTAATTTAAATATTTCAAATGGAGTATTTGATTGAAATATTTTAAAGAATTGAGATACAATATTTGACCATTGAACAGTTGAAAATTTAGAACCATTTGTTGAAACCAATTGAATTAAGAAAGTACCAGCAGTTTTAGCAAGTAATTCATTTTCTTGAAGTATACAAGAAACAAGTAAATCCAACATATCATCAAGGAGGAAACAAACAATATCAATGAAATTTATAAACATTTCAACCAATGATTGAAAAGCATGATTACCAGTTTGTTTTAACCATTTTGTATCTTCTAAAATTGTTTCATGTTGACCTTTTGAATAACCAACATTATCGAAAATTGGTAATAATACACCACGGAATATTAATTCCCATAATTTACTTGAAAAAGTACTACCAAATAATGCCAATACTCTAAACAATGTATCCAATGCATATGAACGTAATTCAGGATCAGGATGACTTGTTACTCTAGCTAAACCAGTTAACAATGGAAACCATAATGAAATATGTTCTTCAGAATCAGTGAATAAAGGTGTATTTGCGGAAGCTCCTTCTTCACGAATTAATGCACAAACTCTACCATTTGCCAATTGAACACCACAATAACTAAGAATATCAATTGCTTTCAATGATTGATCTTTATGACGTGAATTTGCAAATGATGATAAACAATTTACATAATCAATGAAAAATGATTCAGTGATGTAAGAGAAATCACGAATTAATTCATCAACGAAATCAAATGCTTGCATTGCAATTGATGGATCTGGTGAAGTTGAAGATAATGTAAAAATTGTGAAAATTGGTCTCCAACCAAATTTAATTAATGAATGTCTACCATTTGTTAATTGAAAAATACATTTTAAAATTAATTCTCTTACTTCAGGATGTTGATTACTACTAAATATAGTTTCTAATGGTTTAATGAAATCTTTTTGAGATTGATCATGTTTTTTATCATCTAAATCTAAAAATTTTTGTGCCA
>JACAFY010018795.1:0-12946 GCA_015252635.1 Dictyostelium capitatum | reverse complement strand
CGCGGCCGGCAACTGGAAGCCCCCGGCGACCAGGTCTGCGTGACCGAGCTGGTCTGCTGGGAACACTCGAGGAAGAACGAACTGATCATCGCGCAGTACAAGAACCTGCCGAAGAAAAAGCCGGCCGAACGCCTGACCGAGATGCTGGACCGGATCGGCCTGCAGGAATTGAAGGATCGGGTTTTCTTGCCGGAAGCGGCGGTGGCGGCGTAGATCCCGGTCGTTGTTGTACTCGAGGCCAGGCGGCACACCGAAAGACGTTCAAACAGGATGGTCTAGATGCTCTCTCGCGACGGCGGGGCTGATCGAGAACGGACAGAGCGACTGACTAGGGCATTTCCCTCTTCACTACGGTCCGACGTCACACTGATCTCAAACGCCATTTGCCCTAGTGGCATGGAAGGTCATGGGGTATTTGTGATCGTGCAGAACGAGCCCCTACAGCTACCCTATCGCATTGAACATACCAACGACGATTCCCTGTTTCCTCAGTTGAACGCACATCAAGCGTTGATCTACGCATGCATACGGTCACGCCATTTGGACGGCTATGTGCGTCAGCGCCAAATTCGACGGTTGGCCTGCGGGGCAGAGCCATGGGTGGTGCCGTTTCTAGTCCAGCTTGGCAGCGAGTACGTTGTCGAAATCCTGCATGAAATCGAAGCATGCTTGCCGTTACTGGACAAACACCTCTACGGCACGATTCTGCGGTCCAATCCGGCGTTCCTGAATTTGGCACAGCAACGAATGATCAGCTACTGGGATTGTTACTACCGGCGGTTTCGGCCCAAAGGCGAATCCTATGTTGGATTTCGCCTATTCGAACAGTTTCGTAACTGGCAGGCCGCAGGCTAAGGCCTCACCCGGTTCAAAGCCCGCGCCCGAGAATCAATTGCTGCGACGCAGCCGATCCGTGGATTGCTTGTTCAGCCGCTTGGCTTCGGCTTCGGCGTAGTCTTCTTCGCCCTCTTCGTACTTGCCGTCATACATGCAGCTGCTGCGAACCCAGCCGCATTCGCCAACGACCTTGGCGCAGCCCGAACTGAGCACCGCGAGAAACAGCACGACACCGTAACGGCCCAACGTTTGAATCGACATATTGCTCCTTGATGTTCCCGGTAGTGTACGGGTGAGGATGACGGCTACGGCCGCGAAACGCAGTAAAAAATGGTGTCAAACGCTGGTGGCGGGTCAATGAAAGACACGGCCCTGCCTTTGTGGCGGGGGGGCCGAATCAATGAAAGTAGGACCCTGCATCTTCGTGCTGGCGCGCCGTCCATGCATCGGAATCTGGCATCATCGCCCTTTTCGGCGGACTCCTTCCCATGCGCAAACTCCTCTGCCTTCGCGACGGCATCGAAGCCATCGCCGCGTGTCATGACGACGGCGACGTCTGGGACCGCTATTGCTGGGTCTACGTGACCGATGACGTGCCGCTTGTCGATGCCCAACTCTATCTGTCGACCCGCGAAGACGAAGACGATCCTGCCGTCGACGAAGACGGCGAGGAACACCCCGCCTTCGCCATGGCGCACGGACTGGTCAACTATCTGGAAGCCGCCACCTTCGCCGACGTATTGAGCGTGCAGAAACGGCAGCAGCCGTTATCGCAGCTGGAAGACTATGCCGTCGCACTCGAACACTACGCCGAGCAAGACGCGTTCCTGGACCGTGGCGAGTTCTATAGCGGGGGCAACGAACCCGAGCCGACGCCGGGGCTATCCCGCGACATCTACGCGGAATACGACCTTCACCTGACCGCATGCCCGGCAGACCGCCTGCTGGCTGCCGCCAAGGCAGCCGCTGATCTGCTGGGTATCAACGCAGCCGAAGCGTTGAACCGTTGCCGGCAGCTTCCGCTGGTACTGGGCGAACGCGTCGACGCCCGCGAACGCGACCGCATCGAAGCGCGCTTCGCCGACGCGTCCCTGCCCCTGCAAAGAACGACCCACGTGCCACTGGCGTGGCAAATGGGCCGCCCTTGAAGCTGTTGACGCAAGAGGCCTAGACGCAAAAAGCCTAGGCGCGCGATCAGCGCGGCGCGCCGATCTGCAGCACGGTGAAGTCGCGCCGCATATAGCGGTTCATCACCTGCGCCAAAATCGGGTTGCCGGCATTTTCGGCCTTCGGCGCCGTCAGGTTCACCACCGCTGCACACAGCTTGCCGGCCTGGACCGTCTTGCCCGAGAACTTGGCCGGCACCGCAGCCGCCATGCTCGCCTTCCAGGCCGCATCGATACCGTCAACCGCCTGCTTGGCGGTCGCGCAATCCGCGTAGGACAGCGAAATCACCACCGCCGGCACGTCGTCGATCTGCGCGTCCGCAAGAATCCCCGAGAAGTAAGGCGGAATACCGCGCCCGTTGGCCTCAGCCGCCGCCTTGAGATTCTGCTTGGCGATGTCAATATCGCCATGGGTCGACAGCAACACTTTCGCCGGATCGACCGCGTTAAGCCCCATCACCGGGGAAATCACCGCGGCCTGAACGATGCGGCCGCTGTTCGCAGGCACCGCCTCTTTCAAACCCACCACCGCGGCCGCCACGACTTCGCTGTCGGCCACCGACGGCGCGGTCTGCGCCAAATCCTTCATGCCCGCCGCCGAAGGCGACTGGATCAACGCCGAATCCAGCGGCAGCACAAAGCTGGTCTTGCCCATCATGCCGCGCCACGGGCTTTTCGCATTGGCCTTCTTCAGATCCATCGCACCCTCGGCGCCATTGGCGATCAGGCCCGGCACACCCCCCTCCACCGCCACAAAATCGCCTTGCTTCAGGTCAGCGACCAATTTAGCGACCGCTTGCTTATTCTTCAGCCCCCAATAACTGACATTGGACGGCGCCTGGCCAAACCCGGCGAAATACGACACCTCGTCAAAAGCGATCTTCGCATTCAGCGACCACTGATCCAGCCCATGGCCAATCGATTCGATCGGCTGGATCGGATGCGCCAGGCTCAGCCTGCGCATCCCGTCGGCCGTCGGGCCGGATTTTTCCAATCCGCGCCAAGCCTGCGCATCCAGAAAGAAAATCTGCATGGCCTGGGGGGAAGACAACACCGCCTGCGGAATCTGCTTCAAGGCCTGCTGCAGTGTTTGCGTACTGTCCTGTGCCGCGGCCGACGTTCCAAATCCTGCCAGCATGCAGAGTGCAAGAGCCTTTAAGCGCATCAACTTTCTCCGTTTTTCTTGATGGGTTTTGACGTTTGGGCGAACCGCGGTTCAGCGAGCCGATCCCGCCAGGCGCTGTCACGAAAACAGGCCGCAGCGCATTGTGAAACTCGCCTTTCAAGGGTCGGTGTGTGCCGTGGTCAGAATTTAGGGACACGACAGAATCGATGGAAGATAGCACATGAATGCGTGAGGATCGATTCCGATGCACTCAATTGCTCGGCTTGTCTCAACGCAAAGGCGCATTGCCTTGGGCAGGTCAAACCCGCCCGTTCACCGGGTTGCGGCGTCACGCGTTCGCCCTGCTCTTGCGCCATTGCCCAGGCGTGCTGCCCAACGCATGCCGGAACGCCTTGCCAAACGCGGCTTCCGATTGATAGCCCACGGCCTCGGCAATATCCGCCAGCGTCCGGCGCGTCTGCAGCATCAGTTTGCTCGCGTGCATCATGCGCACCGCCAGCAACGCGGCGCCGGGCGTCATACCCGAGGCGTCCTTGAACCGCCTGGCGTAGGTGGCTCGCGACATCGCCGCGGCGGCGCCCAGGGTATCCAGCGTCCAGGGGCGCTGCGGGTCGGCCAGCATCGCCTGCAACGACGCGCACAGGCGCTCGTCGGCAATCAGGGCCAGCCAGCTCGGTTGGGGCGCGTCAGAGGACTCGCCCTCGCCATAGGCGCGCATCGCATAGGCCAGCAACGCCTGCGCCAAGGCATTGGCGATCGCCCAGGCGCCGGGCTGCCTGGCCGATACCTCATGCCTCAACAACTGGGTCAGCGTTCGCAACGCATCAATGCCCGGCGTCTGATGCAGGCACACCTGCAAGACGGGCGGCAACTGCTGCATCAACAACGTGCTGCCGCTTTGGCTGTAAAGAAGCCGGCCGCAAAGCAGATCCACTTCGCCATCACCGTCGGCATTCGCGGTGCGGGTCACGGGCAACAGCGCGTCGACCGGTTGCTCTTGCGTCACCCTCGATGCCGCTTGCCCCGCCCCGGCGTTCATACCGCTCAGCGTATGCGCCTGCCCTTGCGGCAACAACACAAAGCTGCCCGGCGACAGATCGAGAAACGTGCCCGGCAACGACTGCACCCGACACCGCCCATCCAGCACCAGATGGAAAACGGCCTGCCCGGGCGGCAAGGGCTCGTGGGGCAGGATGAAACTGCCGCTCAGCGCGCAACGCGTATCCAAGCGGATCTCGCCCTGGGCAAGTGCAAGCAATTGGCTCAACGCATCCATGAGATGAATTCGCTAAATATCAAGACTTAACTATGCCATGGATCGCATTTCGCCGTCCTACACTTTCCCTCATGGCGTTGGACGTCAACGCCCTTCCCCTGATGAAAAGGAACGAACATGCTCGACTGGAACGAATACCGCACGCAACTCATGGGCCGCATCGGCGAATTCGGCAAGCTGTCGCCCGACACCCTGGGCGGCTACCGGACGCTGTCGGGTGCTGGCAAAAAGACCGGACACCTGGACGCCAAGACCCGCGAATTGATTGCCTTGGCCGTTGCGGTCACGACGCGCTGTGATGGGTGTATCGCGGTGCATTCCGACACCGCAGTGAAACTGGGCGCGTCGCGTGAAGAGATTGCCGAGGCGCTGGGGGTTGCGGTGGCGATGAATGCCGGTGCGGCGATGGTTTATTCGGCGCGGGTGATGGATGCGTTAGGGGGTGTGGGTGGGGCGTAAACGGAGAAGGTGAGAGCTTCGTGAATCGCTCTTTCAGCGCCCTAGGGGCGCTGATGTGCTTACGACAATATGATCTAGGGTGTCATCCATATCGTGCAAAGCTGTAGCCTGACACCAGCGTTTTCTATTGCTAAGAGATTATTAAATTCTCTCTATAGCTTCGACCCTTCCAAAGCATCGACCTTATTTATAGAATTATTATTCTCAATGACTCTTCTCAACTCAGTAGCAGATAGACCATTTAAATGAACCGAAACATCATTTAAAGACTCAACTCTGACGTCACCAGTGACAGCATTAAAAAGAATAATGTGTCTATCCGTAGACACAACATGACGCCCCCCAGCGATTAGTTTTCCACTCTTCCAAACATCCAAACAAGTGATAATTTTCACCTTTTCCGAACGTCCGTCGGATTCTTTTTTTCTACCGGCAGAGCTCAATCGCTCGACTCTGCTACTCAACGGGGTGCAATAATCAGCAGAAATTATCCAAGTATGGAAATACGCCTTAGCCGAACTGTAGCCAGCCAATGGCACCATCGCAAACAAGAAGACGACAGCCATCATGACAGTAATAACTACCCATGGAACAGCTGCACCGATAACCAATGGCGCCAGGTATAATTTTTCCTTAAATAACCATCTTCCAAAACCCAGCAGCTGCTTAACCACAGGAATTCTCGCAAAAACCCAACTGCTACTTTTATTTCCTCGATAAACGCTCCTCCTTGAGGCGCGAATTCTAATAATTAAAAACAAAACGGTTGCAGCAGCACCAATACCCGAAGAAATTAACGCAAGCAGTTTAAAACCCGGGGACTGATAAACAGATTCCAAAACTCCAAGCCACCCAGCAACGGCATGACTTGAAAGATGCAAAAGCCCCAGAGGGGAACTATAAGTCATCTCCCTCGGAACGCCAAAAGTGGTCTCAATTGCGCCAGCTACTCCATAGCCTAGAAGAGAAAGAAAAACAGCGCCAGCAACTACTAGGGCCGGCACCCCCAAGATCAGTGCCCGCAACACTACTTTAAATGACACAGAGCATTCCTTTCGATCTGCATAGCAGGTTTAATACTATTTTTTTTGCCCATCGACAGCGAGAATTTGCGCAGTTGCTGCAGCCAACTCATCACCGGGCATCACTGTGAGCTGATGTCTGTCATAAATTCGTCCGGGAGGATTAGCGATCGTCGCAAGCGTATCTCCACAGAGCTTCCCTAATGGAGAATTTTCAGTGGTCGAATTCGCTATCTCGGCCATCTGTTTCTGAAATCCCTGAAAAGATGCAGCTATCGCTGCTTTGTAGCCATAATCCTCTTCCAGACGTTTGGCCAAAGCAGCTTCTCGGCTGGCATGCACGGCAAGCCAAATTAGGGCTCCTGCAATAGGCAAGCGCGCCAACCATAATCTAACAAGTTCGTCCCACGTCAAGGTCGTCGGGGACTCATATACATGCCATAGACCGGAAAATGCAAGAAGAACCAACAATGAAACCGAACCCACAAATAGCCACTGCCAACGCACCCCGGGTTTGAGAAAAGTCTTTCGGCGATCATCAAATGCATAAGCTAGACCAGCAGCCGTAGCCCCCGGCAAAAGATCAACGATTGTCTTCAGCTGAGCTTGAGCCTGTTTTTCAAGGCTTGCCAATCGCTGCTCATAAGCTTCAATCGACTGTTCAATAGCATCTGCTTTACTAGCCAACGCCTTGCAGCTAGAAGCTGCCGTAACCGCTTCATCGCGGGAATTATTGGCAGCCGCCGCTGCCGCCTCGGCAGATATTTTTTGTGTGTTGATTTCGGCTAAGGCGGCCACCACTGTGTCCAATGCATTCTGCCCACGCTGCTTCTGCCCTTCAATTTCCGTCGCATTTAAAGTGCTCGAAATCTGAATTCGGTCCAACTCTACGCGCACTGAATCAGCATGCTCTTGAGCATTCTGGATATGGCCTAATTTCGCTGCAATTACAGCCTGCTCATCGACAATTTGAGTCTTTGCTGCAGTTGCAGAAGTAGCGACATTCAGAATTTCAGCGAGCTTTGTTTCGCACGTATTCAGCATCCCAGCAAGATGAGCGTGAGATAACTCTGCCTCTGCCAATTTTCCCTTTAAAGTCGTCGCAACGGCGTCCAACTCGCTAGAGTTGAATTCGGCATAATTGGCTTGGGATTCCTGAGTCTGCGACATAGCCACCTTTTTGCTAGCTAAAACATTAAAAAATCAAAGAGCTCTAAACCACGAACCACCAATCAAAAGATTAAGTTTAATGCCACTTAAATATTAATAGCTCTTTGAACAATCGAGCAAAGAGCATTACCATCCCTTCGGCCCACTACGGATTCACATCAGCGCCATAGAAGCCAACCGTCTTCCTGAGTGCATCTGCAAAGTTATAAATCTCGTCTATAGACGAAATTGGATGCCGCGTTTCAGCCTTGCTCTCGTCAAATATTCCAACGTACTTTTGAGAGCGATTGAAGTGGAGACGGCAAATGGGCTTTCTGTTGTTGTCATCCAGAAGAATCCCCATATAACTCTGCGTATCGCGTTGAACCACTCGCTTGGAATCCACGACCGCCCGAACGATCGCCTTCACTACGTGGTAACCCTCGATCTCCTCGAGCGTGGTCGTGATCGAGTCTTCTGACTTATCGCCAACGTCTTCCGCCTCGGGTGTCTCCGAAACGACGGCTGCAACGGCGTTGTTGCTCATCGCTGACTTGAGCCGCTCATTTATCTGATCATTCAGAAATTGGCCCAGAGCTCGCTTTGTCAATGAGGAAAACTGGTCGCGAACACGTTGCGTGATGACTCCCTCATAGACTCGCGAAGCGAACAATTTGACGAAGTCTTCTTCAGGCGCAACGAATTGATTCGCTACGATTTTCTTGATTTGGCTTAAGTACTTGAGCTCTCCGGCCGCATTGATGACCGATTCCAGATCGAAGGCGTCTTTGGTGAGCTTCTTCAGTTCCGGGACGATGTAATCGTCAATATCAAGTAGATCGAGCTCCAAAAATGGCTTCTGGTCCATTTTGTTAGGAGCATCGAGGTCGGTGTAGAACTGATAGATCTGACCGTTGGTCAGAATGGAGACCCGTGCCGTCGTAACGTGGAAATAGCGGAACAGCTGCGACGCATGATTTATATTGAGCGCATCGCCGATCTTCTTGCACTCAATCAGGATCTGAATTTGCGAGTTCTGAAGAATCGCATAGTCGACCTTTTCACCCTTCTTCGTACCGACATCGGCCACAAATTCAGGCGTGACCTCACTGGGGTCAAATACGTCGTATCCTAAGATGTTGTGAATGAACGGCATTACAAATGCGTTCTTCGTCGCCTCTTCAGTCTTGATTCCCGAGCCTTGTTGGCGGATTTTTTCCGACAGGCTTCTGAGCTTCTCCATCAACTCCATGCTTTGCTCCATTGTTTGCACGAGGAATATCTCGTGAGTTCATAAGCTAAGTGCAAGATCCGACAGGCGAGCAACAGTGCATTCTGTTGTATTCGAGGCATATTTAGCGACACACGTCTCGGATGGTGGCAGCAGCATTGAGAGCGCCATTGCTCAGCCACGGATCGCAGCGATGATGCGATCTATGACTATTTTTTTCAAATAGTACCTGAACTTTAGCTGTATGACTTGCGGGGTGTGCGACCACTCGTCACCCTTATGCCGGTAAGAGAATCAGCCTATCGCCATCCCCACCGCGATACCACAGTCGCAACAAAAATTAGAATTATCTAAGCCCAGCGTACGT
This sequence comes from Dictyostelium capitatum, assembly GCA_015252635.1. Taxonomy (NCBI): domain Eukaryota; phylum Evosea; class Eumycetozoa; order Dictyosteliales; family Dictyosteliaceae; genus Dictyostelium; species Dictyostelium capitatum. The sequence goes on along the minus strand of JACAFY010018795.1, from coordinate 4,313 downwards.
GGCGACGAGGTGTCCGGCAAACAAAGGGCGCAGGCTACTTGACCGCAGCCTTGGAAGCATGCCGTTCAGAACTGCGGGGCTTATTTATCGACTACTGCTGCCCAGCACTTTCTCTCCCCTACCTTGGCCGAAAACCGCACCAAATACCCATCCGGGTCCTGCACCAAGAATTGCCGCACCCCCAGCTCAACAGCATTGCTGCGATACCATTTCTCCTCCGGCGCCAGATATAACGGCCAGCCCGCCTCCGAAAGCGCATCAAGCAGCGGTTCAATAGAAGACACCGTGATCTGAAAATTCACCCCGCGGCCAAAGGGTGCAGTGAGCGGACCAGTCACCCAGTTGCGTCCCCCTGCTGTTCCAGCATCACTTGCGCGCCTTCATAGTCCAGGTACGCAAAGCCCTCTTCCATCCGGCTATACAGCACGGCAAAGCCGCAGATATCCACCCAGAATTTCAAGCTGGCCGAGATATCGGTAACCAGCAACTCAGGCACGAGCCTGGCCCAACGATCTGTCATGGTGCATTCCTTTATGCCTGCGCTGAACATCACACGCTCAGCACGATAATTTTCGTCGCGACAACAAAAATCAGATTTATCTGAGTCCCTTGCCGCCACCCATCCAGTAGCTTGAAACCGCCAAGCCGCCACATTCTGGCACGCTACGCAACTACCGGAGGTGCAAGATGAATCATCCTGAACTGAATCCGTTGGCACAGATTATCCGCATTCCCGCAGACGTCCCCCGCCCCAGGAAACTGGCGCATCTTGTATTCCGGACGCAGCAGTTGAACGTGATGCGGGATTGGTATTGCGCGGTGTTGGGCGCGCACGTCGTCTTTGCCAATGAACAGATTGCGTTCATGACCTATGACGATGAACACCATCGCGTGGCGCTGATCAATGAGCCCGCAGACGCTGCCTTGGCGCAACGTGCCGGCTTTCACCATGCCGCGTTTACCTATGACAGTCTGGCTGAGCTTTTGCAGACCTACAGCCGTTTGAAGCGGGATGGCATCGTGCCGCGTCTTTGCATCCTGCACGGTCCCACGGTGTCGATGTATTACCAGGACCCGGACGGCAACGATATCGAATTGCAGATCGATGTATTCGAAACGGCAGACGAAGCGACGACGTGGATGGTTGGCGAGGCCTTTTCGAATAATCCCATCGGGATTCTTTTCGATCCCGATGACATGGTTCACCGGTATCGGGCCGGCGAGCCATTGCCTGCGCTCATCAGGCGCGCCGACATGTAGCGTGGCCCGGCCGCGCGCAGATCTTCACAGACGATCACAACTCTCCCGTACCTGATCGCCTCTGCGCGCTGCACAATAGCGGAATATATTCATCACGGCGCACCCGCGAAACTGGCGGGTCGCCCGTGCAGCCCCCCGAGTTTTCAAAGGATGCGCACCATGCCGACCTTCCGAATCCAATTGCTTGCCGGCGCTGTGCTGCTTGGCGTAGCCGCCACCGCATCGGCCATCACGACGGACCCGGTGTTTTCCACTCCCGCACTCGGCTTGTCCAAGCCCGCCACGGTGCAGGGCGAGGGCGCGTCGCAGAATGGCGCAGAGGTCTGCGAGCCGAAAGAGCGGCTGCGGATCGGGCTGTCGGACGGCGACACGAAGCTGGTGCTGCCGTGGTTCGTCAGCGAACTCAAGGACGCGGTGAATGAAGGCCGGTCGCTTGAGGACACGGCCAAGGGGCTGGCGCAGGGGCTTTGAAACCGCGCGTCGTGAGAACTTGATTGCCCACGCGGGATTGCGCGGCCACATTGGCCGTCAACGACGGGCCCTGTGCAGCCCCGCGCGACTAAAACAAAGAAAGATTGGTCGCATTCCCTTGCGGCATTGGCGTGGCACACCAGCTTTCTGCCGGCGCACCCCGCAGCAGGGACATGGCTTCGTCAGGCGAGCCGCCCAGCCAGGCGTCGTAGGCGGTATCGGCCAGCAACACGACCATGCGCTTTTCTTCACTGCTGCGGTGATACCGCTGGAATAATGCGTGATCGTCGGCGTTGACCGTGATCATGCTGTAGGTTTCCAGTACACCGCCCTCGGCATCCAGACCGCGCTCCCAGATACCCGCCAGGCCCAGCGGGTGGCCATCGGCTCGGGTGAAGCGCGTGGATATCTGGAATTTCTGACGCCAGTCTGGTTCGAAAATGGCGTCGGCCGGGATGATGCACCGTTGCCCGCCAAACCAGGCAGCTTGGAAGGTGCGGGCCGTTTCCAGTCGGTCTGACCGGGCGTTGAAGGTGGACAGTTTTGGCGAGGGCGCGGCGCCGCGCCGGGTCAGGCCCCAGCGTCCGACCACGGCTTCGCGCTGTTCACGATTGCCGTTGCCATTGCCCTTGATTGGCCGACGTACGAACAGCCCATTCACGCCCGGATGCATGTCGTGCGCATACGGTTTTTCGGGCATCGGCACGCCGAATAGCTTCAGCAGCAGTTCGGCGTCTTTCAGGGTCTGGTAGTGGCTGCACATGGCACCCTCCCATCGGAAGGGTCAGTATCATGGCACCCTCCCATCGGAAGGGTCAGTATATGACCTGCCTCGCGGCACGCCGATCCTATTGTGACGACAGCCCGCCCCCCCTATTTCTTCGGCGCGTACACCAGCTTGATCGGCGTACCCGGTTTGAAATTCGCAGACTGCGGACCATATTCCGGGTTGAAAGACGGGTGCCACGCACGCAGCTCGGTGTCCGACAGCCATTCCAGTTGCAGCTGATCTTCCGGGGTGGGCGCATCGAACTGCGCCAGGGATTTCACGGCGGACTGGCACGCTTCGGACACACCGCGATCCAGAACCGAGACCTGCGTTTTTTCCGTCCACGTCAACGATCCGGCTTGCGGGCACTTGCGCACTTCGACGTGGTATTTGCCGTCAGGCGACGGCAGATCGACGATGATCTTGTTGGGGCCGCAGGCCGTCAGCAGGACGGACACGCCAAGCAAGAGCGGGAGGCTTTTTTTCATCGGTGAACCCTCTGGCCATTGAGCCGGCCGGCCTGGAAACAGCTAGGGATCATACCGTGCGATGCCGGCCCACAATCCACACGGCCCACCCAAAGCCGGGGTATCCTGCCCCTGAGCACTCGCTCCCTGACGCGTCGTCAAGGGTCTTACCGACCCAAAGGAATCGCCATGCTTGATCTCTCGTCGAAATCGCGCCGCATCGCCCTGACCGCTTTGACCCTGGGCCTGGCCAGCGTGCTCTTCACCGGCTGCACCACCACCGGCCCGCAATCGACGGCGTCTGCCGCCGACAAGCGCCAGGAATTGAACGCCGCCGCCACGGCAACCCTGTCCAAGCTGTACGAGGCCGCGCCCCAATCCAAGCAACTGGTGGCCCAGGCTCGCGGCGTATTGGTGTTTCCGGCGGTGTTGAGCGCCAGCTTTATCGTCGGCGCCCAGCATGGTTCGGGGGTTCTGCGTGTGAATGGTCAGGACACCGGGTACTACAGCATCACGGGCGGGTCCATCGGCCTGCAGATCGGCGCGCAGTCCAAGGCCATGGTGGTCATGTTCATGACGGACGATGCCCTGGCCAAGTTCCGCAACAGCCGCGGCTGGACGGTGGGCGCTGACGCGACGGTGGCCGTGGCGAATCTGGGCGTGAACGGCAATATCGATTCTTACACCGTCCAGCAGCCCATCGTCGGCTTCGTGTTGAACAACGGCGGCCTGGTCGCCGGGGTGTCGGTGGACGGCAGCAAGATTTCGCCGTTGCTGCTGTAGGCCCCGGGCGGGTCGTCCAGACCCGCCCTACCCCCGCTGGCTCAACGCGCGGCTGATGCGGTTCTTCGCGACCGTGGTCTTGGGCACCTTGAACGGGAACCAGGTTCGCACGTCTTCGTCCAGACCGATGCCGTGCATGTAGTTGTAGATCGCTTTTTTCAGCGCCCGCCCCAGCGCGTCGTGATCGACGCCGGTGGGGTCGTGAAAGCCGATGTCGTTCTTGGCGAAGGTGACTTCGGGCAGCGGCTGCAGCGTGACGCCGTATTCCTCGGGGTTCTTGCCCACCGGGGAATGCACCGTACAGGCAAAGCGGTGGAAAAAGCCGCTTTGGAGGAAGTCGTTTTCGAACAGCTGTCGCACGTATTCCAGCGCGTCGACGTTGTCCTGAACGGTCTGCGTGCTAAATCCGTACATCAGGTAGGCGTGCACCAGGATGCCGGCGTTGGTGACGGGGAGGGTGCAGCCCCCGGCGTTGTCGCCCGTGGGGCGCTATTAGTAGGGGTGCTGAAGGCGTACGGCTGGGACGTCCAGCCCGCCAGACTAGGCGTAGCTGCCCGGGTGGT
>JACAFY010018785.1:0-12956 GCA_015252635.1 Dictyostelium capitatum | reverse complement strand
TTTATTTGTTTTATTATTTATTTTCAATTCTATTATCATAGTTACATATTTACATATAAATATTATACATATATATAACATATAAACATATAATAACAATACATAGTCACACACATACACATTAGTTACATTACATCAACATATAACATATTCACTAGTTCATATACATATACATGTTATATAAATAATAATTCATCAGTTTTCACATTAATTAAAATCATTCAGTTCTCGCTTTTTTTTTTACATAAAAACATAAAAATTTAAAAAAACTTTTTTTCCCTATTTTTCACACATTTCATCATTTTTACAATTGTCCATCATTTATAAATACACAATGACTCCATCCAATAGTACAGAAGGTAATTAGATTAATTTTTTTTTTTTTTTTTTCTCAAAAAATTTTATATGCGTGTATTTGTAGAAGAAATATTTGTAAGCTAACATATGTTAAAAAAAATACTTTACAGTAGAAATGAATGTTGATTCAATAGAAAATAATGAACAACTATTTAATGCATCAAAAGATCCAAACTATTTAAAATTAGTAAATGTTTTATCAGAGTTAAAAAGTAGTGGTGTTGATGAATTTGATCCAAAATTCACAACAATGTTACAAATTGCAAAATTATATTTAATAAATTTAAACAACAACAATAACAACAGCAATAACAACAGCAGTAGAAATAATTCAAACATAAATAACACAAATAATAATAATAACAATGGTAGTCATAAAGAAGTAGTTGAATTATTTAAAGCACAAGTTGAATCATTTAAATATATTTCAAGAAATTTACCAATTCCTGTACAAGTTTTACAAAAGATGTCGCCAATATTAGAGAATTCACCACATGTTCCATCGTTTTCCGAAGAATTGGGTAACTTGAAATACTACCCAAAAGGATTAATAAAATTGGATCAAAATAACAATCCAATCACCACAAACACAATGCAATATCAACAACTCTGTTCAACACAACATTTACAACAACAACAACAACAATTGGCGTTACAAAAACAAAGATTGGAACAAGAAGAAATGGATAGAGAAATTGAAGAAGAACAATTATCAAAATTAAGAGAAATTGAAGAACAAATTTCAATATTAAAAGAAGCAATGGTACCAACAGCAGCAGGAACTGATTCGATGGATGAAACTGGTGATGGTGGTAATAACAGTAATAAACAAAACCAATTACAACAATTACAATTTCAACAGTTACAAATAAAAGAAAAGTTAAAATCAATTTCAACATCAACATCATCAACTAGTGGTGATGGTAGTGATAATGAAAGCAACATAATAGTAACACCATCAATTAAACCAGTTTATAAAAGTACAGTACCTTCAAATGTTGAAAATATCAAAGGATTACCAGAGGCAATTTTATTAATTAACGAAAGAGATTTAAAGATTCAAGCAAAAGTATTGACTAGAATTGATGAACTTAAAGAAATACCAACTCATTTCCTTCCAATTGATGTTAGAATTAAATCAGAGATTGAAAGTAAACAACTTAGATTATTAGAGTTACAAAGAAAGTTACGTAATGATATTTCATTGGAAATGGAAGATCAAGTGTTAATTAGATCCATTCAAAACAATAATGACAATGATTATGATTTGTACGTTCGTTCAATTCCAAGATTAGTTGGTAAACCAATTGAAACACTTACAAGTATTTACGATGGTACCAATGGTGCAAATCAAATACCAGAATCTGTATTGTCCACAAATAAAAAGAAATTCCTTGAAGCATTACTCGTTCACACTAGAGAGTTTAAAGAATTTCACATTAGAAATGAAAAATTCCTTCGTCAACATGTTATCAAAGCAATTCATCGTCACCATAAAGAAAAAGAAAGAAGAGAAGCACAACGTTTATCCGAAGAACGTATTCGTCTCCTCAAAGCAAGAGATACTGAAGGTTACAGAGATTTATTGGCTAAAACTAAAAATGAACGTTTGGAAATGTTGCTTGGTGAAACTGATAGTTTATTAAGTTCAATTCATCAATTGATGGAAAAAGAACAAATTGAAAAGAGAGCCCGTGAAATTGAACAAGAAAAGATTGAAGCTGCAGCTGCAGCTGCAGTTACCGCAGCAAATCCTGAAAATGCAAATACAACCAACAACAATACAACCACCACAACAACCACCACAACTACAACTTCCTCATCATCGCAACCAATTGCAAATATAACATCACCAATACAATCAACTACAACTATTTTACCAAAGAAATCCAATCATTTAGTTATTGAACAACCAGATTTAATGACAGGTGGTAAATTAAAAGAATATCAAATAACTGGTTTGGAATGGCTAGTTTCATTGTACAATCGTAATTTAAATGGTATTTTAGCAGATGAAATGGGTCTTGGTAAAACAGTTCAAACCATTGCATTCATTAGTTTTCTTTATGAACGTATGAATGTTAGAGAACCATTCCTTGTTGTTGCACCATTATCAACAATTTCCAATTGGGTAACAGAGTTTGCACGTTGGTCACCAAAACTTCATGTAATTGTATACAAAGGTAAACAAGATGAAAGAAGAGAAATAGCACGTCAAATTCCAAAGAATGCATTTGTAGTTGTAATTACATCATTTGAATACATCATTAAAGATCGTAAAACTCTTGGTAAAATACATTGGATTTACATTATCATTGATGAAGGTCATCGTATAAAGAATAAAAACTCTAAACTTTCCGTTCAACTTCGTCAATACCATTCAAGAAATAGATTGTTACTTACTGGTACACCATTACAAAATGATCTTTCAGAACTTTGGGCACTACTCAATTTCTTGCTACCAACAATTTTCAATTCTGCAGATACTTTCCAAAATTGGTTCAATGCACCATTCCAAGCAAAAGGTAAATCATTGATAAATGTAAATGAAGAAGAATCACTCATTATTATCAATCGTCTTCATCAAGTATTACGTTTCTTTTTACTTCGTCGTTTAAAATCCGATGTAGAATCACAATTACCAGACAAGAAAGAAAAAGTTATCAAATGTAATATGTCTGCACTTCAAATTGCAATGTATAGAAGTTTAGCAGAATACAATATTCTTCCAATTGATCCAGATTCAAAAGAAGGTAAAAGTGGTCGTTTAAAGATGAAAGGTTTCAACAATGTAGTTAAACAATTGCAAAAAGTTTGTAATCATCCATACCTTTTCAAAGAAGAATGGGATATCGATAATGATCTCATTCGTTCAAGTGGTAAATTTGATACAATGGATCAAATTCTCATGAAAATGAAAGAATCTAAACATCGTGTACTTATTTTCACACAAATGACTGAAGTTATCAATTTAATGGAAGAATATTTCTCATTGAAAGAATGGGGTTTCCTTCGTTTAGATGGTTCAACTAAACCAGAAGAACGTGCTCATTTGGTAGTTGAATGGAATAGACCAGATTCACCATATTGGATTTTTGTTTTATCAACACATGCTGGTGGTCTTGGTATGAATTTACAAACTGCTGATACTGTAATTATTTTCGATTCAGATTGGAATCCACAAATGGATTTACAAGCACAAGATAGATGTCATCGTATTGGTCAAACAAATTTGGTATCAGTATTCCGTCTCATCTCTGCTAATTCCATTGAAGAAAAGATTTTAGGTCGTGCAACTGATAAATTGGAAATCGATGCAAAAATCATTCAAGCAGGTATGTTTAACACTCATTCCAATGATCAAGAACGTCGTGCAAAACTCGAGCAATTTTTACATGGGTTCCCATCAAATACATTGGATGAAGTACCAACTGATTTGAAAGAAATTAATCAATTGATTGCTCGTGACGATTTTGAATTTAAACAATTCCAAGAAATGGATAAAGTTGCCAAACTAAAAGCAGGTGCTCATGCTAAACCACGTTTAATGATTGAAAAAGAATTACCAGCTTGGGTATTATCAACTCCATCATTGGATAAAGAAGAAGATATCACTGGTAGAAAACGTTCAACTGCAATTGCTTCAACCAAAAATTTCGTTCATGATAATCTTACTGACAATCAATATGCTAGAATGATTGAAAAAGGTATGACCTTTGAAGAATACAAACAACATTTAAATTCTAAAAAAGTTAAATCTGGTAAAGCAACAAATGGTAAATCAAAGAAATCTGGAAAGAAAAACAATGGTAGAAGTGGTAGAGGTAGATATAAAGGTAAAAGTGATGATGAAGAAGATGACGATGATGACGAATTAGAAGATGAAGGTATTTCTGATGATGATGATGATGATGACGAAGAACAAGAAGTTGAAAAGGTTAAAGCAGTTGTTCCATCACGTCGTCAAACTCCACAACAACGTAAACAATCTAGACAAAATAACAATAATGATGGTGGTCATATGAACGGTACAATTACAACCACCACCACTACAACTCGTCAAATTAATTTCATTGAAGAAGAAATTGATGAAAATGAAGAACACGTTCAAGTTGATGATCAACCAGTTGTTGAAGATCAACCAAAGAAAGGTAGAGGTAGACCAAGATCAGCTTCAACTACTTCATCCATCATATCCACCGCTCCAACTACTTCAATCAGCACTCCATTAAAAAGAAAATTGGATGAAATTAAAACTCCAAGATCAACTAGAAAATCCGCTTCATCTTTAATGTCTGAGTCTGAAATGAGTGAAAATGAAGGTATGAATGCAAGTAATGACCAATCAATGGATAATCACAACAATGTAAATGGTCACGGTGAGTCAAGTGAGAATGGTCATGAAAATCCAACTCCTTCAAAAAGAGGTAGAAAGAAGAAAGTTAGAACAAATCCAGAAGACGATGATGATTCCGTAAATGAAACTCCAAATCATGTCAACAACAATACTTTAAATACTCCTCTTTCTCCTGAATCTCCATTTGTAACAAGATCTGGTAGAAGAATTTCTCAAGTAAATAATTAATCATTGATGAATAATAATAATACAACAAACAACCAACTAAAATAATAATAAAACAAAATTTAATAAAATAATATTAATATTTTAATTAAAACCATCGATTATTTTATTTATTATTAAAACTATTTGAAAACTATATAGCGCTCTTATTTTAAATATTTGGTTTTTCTCTTGATTTTGAGATGTCTCCAAATTACTTCTCAAAAAATTTCGAATAGAAAACCAAATTGTTAATGAAATAAATAAATACAAATAAATAACTAAAATAACATATTTAAATGAAAATTAGAATTTATAAAAAAAAAAATATTAAAAAAAATTTATGTGCAACGATCCCATAAGTTAATTTTTTTTTTTATTGTGCATAATAAAAGGCCAAACATTCTATGTTATATTGGGTTAGAATTCATAGGTGACCTGGATCCTAACGCCGTATTTCTATCATAATTTGTGTTTGTAATAATAATAATAATAATAATAATAATAATAATAATAATAATAATAATGTGTAATAAGGCCACTTCATAAATTTGTAATAACCCATATTCACCGGGATTTCACACTGGAGTATGCATGTTCTTTCCTTCATTCCTATCCTCACATCATAACCCACTTGGGTATGAATGTTATATAAGGTGGTATGAGTTAACCCTCTCCTCCTTAAATAACATTCATCCAAAGTTAGTTATATACATATTTTTTTTTGATTTTAGAACTATATAAACATTACTTATTTATATAATAAATCTAAAATCTAAAATATCAAATTTTATATTTTAAAAATTAACCTTTTTATTTTTTAATGTATTATTTTTTATAGAAATTTCTATAACACTATTTTTCTGGACAATTGACAAGTTTGATCATTTTGGTCCATTACTTTTAGTGTTGCTTTGATTGGAAATATTTTTATTATAAACAATAACAAGTGAAATTATTATTGATTATAAAATTTAATATATTTGAATAACCAACATTTGGTAATAATGTTGGTGTGTATATGAATTTGAAATGATGGAATTTGAATTTTGATACAATTAATTGAGTAATATTTAAATGACTATTATTTAAATGGTAAATTGATAATTTGATCTAATCCGATCCAATATCATTATTTGATCTTTTATTTATTAAATAACCAATAAATTGATAATAAATTTGTTTCATTGAAATATTTATTAATTGATTAACATCTAATCATAATATTTAATTATTAAATATTCCAATATCAATTTTGTTATATTTGAATATCCATTTTTTAAACAATTTTTTTCCATTTTGATTTAAATCATTTAAATTTAATTCATTAACCAACTTTTGTGAAAGTTGTAACCATATATTTAAATCATTAAATTTACATTAATAAATATTAGTGATATGTTATTCTTTACAATTGAAGGCAGGTGAATATATTTTTTAAAAAACCACACAAAAACTATAACATCTTATTTCTAACTAAAGATCTAATTTTTAAATTTTAAATTTAATTTTTTATTTTATAGCTTTTTCCTTTTTTTTTTTTTTTTTTTGTTTTAAAAATTTGTAATTATGTGAGCGATGTGAAATGATGTTGGACTCCTAATGTAAGAGTGTGTTTGTGATGTTGGACTATTAATGTAAGAGTGTGTTTGTACGAATGAGTGTGTATGTATAAATATATATTTGAAAATAAAATGAAATTAAAAAAAGTGATTGGATCCAATCCAAACTTTTTCTTTGTTTCTTTGTTTTTCTTTTTTATACACACGCACACACAACTAGTTGATGATTTGAATTAAAGTAGATGATGATTAAACATGGAAAGAATGAGATCTATTTTTAAAAGCTTTGATATTTCTTGTAACAATTTTTTCTTTTTTCTTTTTCTCTTCTTCTTCTTTTAAATGAGTTTGATATAGCTTATCATCCATTCTAATATAATCACCGGTACATAAATTTACACAAGTTTCCCAAAACTTTTTAAATCCACCATTCAATAAATAAATTTCTGGATAATAAACATTTGGATACTTGTTATGTTCACGATCTAATTCTCTAAATAGATTGTAACTTTAATGTGTAATAATGGATGAATTAGAATATTATTATTGTTATATGTATTATTGTTATTACTATTATTTACATACCAATCAGGAGCTCTTTTTGAAGAAAATTCACAATGGAAAATGATAATATGATGTTGATCCTTTGGTGGTTCCTTAAAGAAAGTATTTAATACCATTTGTCTTGAACCAGTTGGCGGAATGTTAATTGCATCTTTAATATGACCACCTTGGAATTCATATTGATATCTACAATCTACAATTGTTACTTTACTAGCATTCATCTTGTTTGGATCACTTAATAATTTTTTAACAGTTTCAGATGAAACACCATTGAAACCTGCACGAGTATTAGGAAAGATATCCAATAATTTTGGTTTGAATTTATCATCATGTTGACCTTGATCATGGTCTTGAGTTGGTGAATTTAAATTATTGTCGTTAATTAAACGTTGTTGTTGTTGTTGTTCAACAATTCTTCTTGCAAAATCTACAACTGGATTATTGAAATGGTTATTATTATCTACATTACTTTCGGTGCTATTACTATTACCGAAATTATTATTGGTTGTGTTTTGGTTGTTGTTATTGTTGTTGATATTATTATTATTATCAAAAGGAACTGGTCTTGGTAATGTACTAATATCAGGTGATTGTTTTGAAATGAATGAAGCGGTAGACATTGAAAGAAAACGTGGTGGTCTCGATGAACTTACAGAATTTGAACGTTGATAAATTTCATGATTTGCCAAATATGGTGGAATTGATGGTGTTGATGTTGATAGTGGACCACTGGTTTTTAATAATGCTGAATTATTATTTAAATTTTGTTGAATTGCACTCAATGTATTTGTTGTAGTTACATTGGATGTTGTTTGTGTGATTGTATGTTTATTGATTGTGGTAGTTGTATTTTTAACATTACAAATATTATTATTTAAATTAATATTTGAGTTTTTTGGTGAAATAGTTGGTGATTGTGAGGATGTTGACGATGTATCTTCATCAAACAAATGTGAAGAATATTTTGTAAAATCCAAACATGTTCTTGAACGTTTACCAGTTTGTGTGGTAATATTGTTGTTGTTATTCGTGTTGTTGTTATTTGGTGAATTTGGTGAAAGAAAAGATAATGCTTTACTTGGTGTTTTATAAGGTGATCCACCAATTTGATCTAAACTTGTATTTGGTGAATCATCATCAACCATTGATTGATTTTTATGTGTTGGAGTTGGAATCATTGGTGATAATTCTGGACTTGATGGATAATATTGTTGAGTATTATTTGTTGAAAGAAATGATAATGAAGTTGAATGACGTGCACTAACTGTCAATGGTGGACTCAATAAATTTGATGCAGTTTTACTAATAAACAAAGAGTGTGAATGGTGTCTAATAGCATTACCATTTGATGCTGGTGAAAATCTAGTTCTAATTTGAATTGGAGTTGGTGGTAAATCATCTTCTTCGTCTTCATCTTGATTATTTACATGTTGATGTCTAATTAATATATTTTCATTACTTTCTTCCTCTTCAATGATTTGTTTATCAGTTATATTATTAACATCTTCTTCATCATCATCTGATAATACCAATGATCTATTTGTTTGGTCTTTAATTGGAGTACTAACCAATGTAAATGATTCATCCTCATGAGTAGTATTGATACCATTACTAGTAGCAGTAGTATTTGAAGATGAATCATGATGATTTGCATCAGCTTCATCCAACATTGATAGAAGTGATGGCGCTGATGATGATAATACTGGTGGTGTCTTTAAAATTGAACAACTGTATCTATATGGAATTGAACTTGAAGAATGTGCATTATGAATTGGTGATTTTCTACAAGTAGAATCTGTGGAACAAGTGGAACTCTTTAAACTATTAGCAGCAGTAGTGTTACCACTATTACCATTTGAAAAAGCAGAAGCAGCTGAACTACCATCATTTGACCTTTTTAAAGAATTAACATTACCACCACCATTGTTGTTGCTGTTGTTGAATATAACTTCACCACTATTACTATTACAGTTATTACTATTACTATTGTTGTTGTTGTTGTTGTTGTTTTCAGTTGATTTATTTGTTGTTGTTGTTGTTGTTACAAAGGTATGATCAAATTTAAATTGACTAGCTAGATCACCACCACAGAATGTTTTTGATCTTGAATTCATAAATTCATCGGGATCACTCATATTGAAAAATGCAGATAAATCAGTTGTTGATCTAGAATGTTTTGGAGAATCTTGATTATGCAATGAAAGACTATAGAAATTTTTAGATAATATTTGAGAGTTACGATGTTTTTTCAATGGATTTTCATCACTGTTATTTATCGCTATCAAAGTGTCCTCCAATAAACTAGATGGTTGTGGTGATGAAAATTCACTATTACACGCACTGTTACCGTTGGAATTAGAGCTTACTATTCTTGGAGAAACACGTGGTGAAAGTGGTAATTTATATATACCAATTGAAAATGAGTTGTTATTATTATTATTTTGTAATATTTTTGATGTTGATATTTTTAAACTAGATGTATTATTATTATTACTACTATTATTATTGTTGACATTGTTGTTAATGTTGCTTTGATTTATACTATTTTCTTTATTTGACTCGATATCAAATAATGAATTAAATTGTTGTTGTTTATTGAAATTATTATTAATATTCATTGTGGCTGTTGTGGTTGTGTTATTGTTATTGTTATTGTAGGCAGTTGTTGCGTTCATTGATTCAATCAACTCAAAATATTGGTTTCCAGTTGATCCCATTTTGTTGTATTTTTATATATATATTTTATTAATTTAAAAAAAGTGGAAACTATAAAAATAAAAGAAATAAATAAATAAATAAATATTAATATAAATGCTTTTCAAAAAAACACATGTGACAAAAATAGAAATATAATTTAAATTAAATTATTAAGGAATTCGTATATATATATATAGTAGTAGTAGTAGTGCAGTAGTATGTATGTTGTTTATATATACGTGCTGGGGGTGGTTATAGTGGGTGTGAAGTTATTATTTTTAATTATTATATGTGTGAGTGACACTGTGTGTAACTTTACAAAATACTATAATTTTATTAAAAAAGAATATGTACATATATTTTTTAAGTGTTGTTGGTTGTGTGTATGATAGTAAGTGTGTGAGAGTTAATTGAAAATAAATAAATATATAATTATTTATATAATTTTTTTTCTCTTTTTTTTTTTTTTTTAAATTAATTATATTATTATTATTTTTGTATGAACACACTTTTACCCAATAATGTAATAAAATTGTAGATATTGTTATTGGTGGCAATGTATATACTATATAGTATAATGATTCAAATAAATTTATTACAATCACACATATATATTAAAATTTTAGGGCGACATTACAAAAATGAAATTTTTTTTGAAAATTAATCTAGAAAATTTGAATTTTTGTGTGTGTTTATTTTTTCAAACAATTGCCTAACGGCTAAATTTTTCAAATTTGGTTGGATCTATCTTTTATGTGATATAGTTTTGATTATTGGGTGTGTGATATAACTTTTTATAAAAAAGGTGGGGGTAGTGAGTAGTGTAACTAGTTTACCTCTACTACTAACACCCAACTATAACTACTGCCACTGTAGTTTGAGAATGGTGATGTGCAAATTTGAATGTGTGCATACTCTCTTGGTGTGAGTGTGCGAGAGTTTAATTTAAATTGAAAAGGTGCAATGAACTGTTAATTAATTTACACCCCCCACCAAATATATACATAAATCAAGTGTAAGATATTATTATTATTATTATTATTATTATGGTGTTTGTATTGTTACTGTTGTTGTGTATTTATTATTGATTAAATTAATGGTGCAAGTGAGAGTGAAGTTAAATGGTTTAGATAAAAAAAAAAAATAAAAATATAAAAAAAAAAAAACGTATAGAATAAAATTTATGATATGACGTTTGACAAAAACAAATATACCACTGATCAGTGTTGTATAATACACCAATATCTTTTCAAATGTATTGTATATACCTTTTTTTGATTAATATTATTATAAAGTTGCCACTTACTTCTTCTCTATTTGAGTCAACACAAACACAAACACATACCAAACCAAACAAACAAAAGAAAAAAAAAATATGATCTTCAAAAAAAAAAATTTTAGCAGAAAAAAAATAATGGTCGCAAAAAAAAAAAAAGTAAAAAAAACTCTCTCTTGGCACAAACAAACAAACACAAAGAAATAATAATAAACTATCAATTAAAAATAAAACTAAAATATCTTTTTTTGTGTATATGCTTTTTAAAAAAAAACAATTTTTTGAAAACGGATAAGAATATCACAAAAAAACTCTGATAATAACGAGATGATATTGTGTATAATATTACTCGTCGAAAAAGGTGTATACAACGTTTTCACAAACATAAAGAATATATTTGATAATTGATCTAATCGACATGTGATATTAATAGTTGTTACTAAGAAAAAAAAACATATGAAAAAGAAATCGACAACTAAAATTATTAAAAAAAAACTTTTAAATAAAAAAATGAAAATAAAAAAAAAAAAAAAAAAAAAAAAATTTAAAAATTTTAAAAAAAAAAAAAAAAAAAAAAAATTTAAAAAAAAAAAAAAAAAAAAAAAAAAAAAAAAAAAAAAAAAAAAAAATATTCAAAACACACCCGCACATATACACATACACACACACACACACGCACACACACATAATATTATCAATAACATTTGCATTAATTTATTACATGTGTGTGCATGTGTGTGTGTGTGTGTTTTGAATATTTTTTTTTTTTTTTTTTTTTTTTTTTTTTTTTAAAAAATTTTTGTTTTTTTTTTTTTTTTTTTTTTTTTTTTTTTTTTTTTTTTTTTTTTTTTTTTTTTTTTTTTTTTTTTTTTTTTTTTTTTTTTAAAAAATTATTTATTTTAATTTTTTTTTTTTTTTATTTTTTATTTTTTTTTAACGGTTATGTACTATCATAGCTTGGTTTCATTCTAATATAGCTAATTATAATTATTTGACATCTCTACTAATTTACCAACAACATAAAATTACAATTACTCTTGGAATTTTTACTTTGTAATTATTTCTATATGTGTGTAATAACCAATTGTTGTCCTTTACTTGGCTTCTATTTGGTCGTATCTTCCTTTTTTTATTTTTATTTGAATCATTTGATCCTATTAAATATATTTAAATATATTCAAAGGTATATACAGTGAAGTTCTTGGTGATTTTTTTTTTTTTTAATTTTTGGAATTTAAATTTTTTTTTTTTTGAAATTTTTAAATTTTTTTTTTTTTTGATACTCATCATCACTTTATAAACACATCACAACAATATATTTTTATATATATATAGGAGAGAATGAATAAATTAATAATATTAGTAATTGTATTAATTTGCAGTAACTATTTGGCAGTAGTTGAATCATTTTCATTCAAAGTATCAGCCAAAGTTGAAGAATGTATTTATGAAGAGATTGGTGTTGATTTATCATTTACAGCAATGTTTCAAGTTATTCAAGGTGGATTCAATGATATTGATTTCACAATTATTTCACCAGATAAAAGAATCGTTTATCAAGGTCAACGTGAAACCGAAGGTACAAAAACACTTCGTTCAAGTTTTGCTGGAGTTTATAGTTTTTGTTTTAGTAATAAAATGTCATCACTCACTGATAAAACCGTTAGTTTTATGTTGTCTGTCGGTGAATCTTCTCCAATCAGAGAAATCGCTAAAAAGAAAGATCTTACTCCAATTGAAAGATCAATTATGACATTATCAGATGGTGTTATCGCAGTTAAAAATGAACAAAATTATTTCAAAATGAGAGAAGCAGCCCATAGAAATAGTTTGTAATCAGTTAAATAATAATAATAATAATAATAATAATAATAATAATAATAATAATAATAATAATAATAATAATAATAATAATAATAATAATAATAATAATAATAAT
>JACAFY010018774.1:0-12960 GCA_015252635.1 Dictyostelium capitatum | reverse complement strand
TTTTTTTCTATTTTTTTTTTTTTTTGTACCATTTTTTTTTTTTCTTTTAACAAAAAAAAAAAAAAAAAAAAAAAAAAAAAAAAAAAACCCATACAAAAAAAAAAAAAAAAAAGATGTCAGAACCAGAATCAGCACCGTGTAAATATTAATATAAATACATTTGATTCACATAAATATTATTTGGTTGGTTGATTGATTTAAATATTAATATTTATTATTGTTGTTTATTTAGTTGTACAACAACCACCAAAATCAATTAATAAAATACAAAGCATGTTTAATAAACCAGCAGCTGAAGTTGTTCAACCAAAGATAGTACCAAATTTTAAAATTCCTGCTAAAAAACAAGCAGCTACACCAGGATCAACATCACCAACTACACCAACTACACCACCTTTATCACCAAATACATCAAACAACACAGGTGAAACAGCAACAACAAATAGCAATAATAATGTAAATAATACAAGACCAATACTCAATAATAATAATGTACAATCACCAAACTCATCATCAGCATCACCATTAGTAACAAATACATCACCAACTTTAAAACCTGTAACATCATCATTTAAAACTTCACCAATTTTAAAATCAGCTGCCACAGCTCCGATTTCATCAACTTCTTCATCAACTCCATCAACTTCATCTACATCATCACCATCATCAACAGAAACACCACAATTACAAGCAACAACATCACAATCACAACCAACTACACCATCTTTAAAACCAGCTAATAGAGTATTTAAAGGTGCTCCAGTTTCAACATCTGCTCCATCAACACCAGTATTTAAAGGTGCTCCAATTAGAAAATCACCCTCAAATAGTGATAATATTTCTGCAACGGCAACAACAACAACAACAACAACAACAACAACATCAACAACAACACAACCAATTAGAAAATCACCAACCAATGAAAATTTATCATCACCAACAACAACATCACCAATATTAACATCAAAACAAACAATTAGTCCACAAATTTTAGTAGCAGTACTACCACCAATCGAAAGTAAAGATGTAAAACCAACATCACAAGTTAAACCAACACCAACAACAACAACAACAACAACAACTAAGCCAATTGTCAGTAAACCAAAAACTGATACTACAGTATCAAATAAAGTATCTGAAATTCTTAGTAGTGAAGTATCAAAATTATCAAGTAAAAAGATTAATGATGAAAAGAAATCAGAAATTGTACGTGTATTATCAAATAGAAAAGGTGATTTTAGTTCATTATCAGTAACACGTGGTGATATATTGGAAATTAAAGAAAAAGGTGAAAAAGATACATCATTGGGTTGTAATGGATATAAAACAGCATCATTTTCAATTTCAAATACAAAACAAATGTATCCAAAAGAGAATATTCCACCATTGGATTCAAAAAAAGTAGTTGCCATTAAAGATATTCGTACAAATAATAATTACACTGTTATTAGAGGTGATGTACTTTGTATACTTGAAGAATTGAAATCAAATTCAATTTATAAAGGTCGTGTATTAGTTGGTTTAGATGGTTGGAGTGAAATTATTGAATTCCCACATGATAGTGTTAGATTCATTACAAATTCAGAATATCAAGTATTAGGTGATCTATTAGATGTTGTAATTGAAATATCTGAACAATTAATGGATCCAGATTTATTCTTACAACAAAATCCATCATCTTCATCATTTATTGCGCCTGGTAGTATTCGTTCAAATAGTACAGCAAGTTCAAATAAAATTACAGAGAAACAAATTGAGAAGAACCAACTAATTCTTAGGGATCGTGTAAAAATTGTTCAAACAGTTCGTGAAAAATTATTAAATGCTTCACCAGATCAACCAAATCCACAATTGGAAGCAACACTTCGTAAAGAAATTGAAATTACACGTGCATTCCTTTCAAATGAATTTTATGTTATAAATGATAGTGGTTCAATTGTAACATCTGAAAATGAATCACCAATGAAATTATTAAAATATTATTACCAAATGAATGAAAAGAAAAATACAAAAGAATCATCATTAAATAATTCAACATCTGGATTATTACCACCACCTGCATCATCATTAACTCAATCAATTACTACAACTACATCAAAATCATCATTACAATTAGGTACAGCCCAACCTGGTAATCATTCATCATCATCATTAGATACATCATCCATATCTGGTGGTAGTAGTACTGGTGGTGGTAAAGATGCAAATATTAAAAAACAATGGGAATATGGTCAATTAATTTGTGATATTAAATTGAATAAATGCACATTACCAGGTAAAAAGAATTTTGAATTTTATTTCTCATTGTACAATTTTTCACAATCACGTTATGTTAGTGAACAAATTCAAGTTGAATGGGATTCAAATAATACAGCATCTACATCACCAAATAATATATTAAATTTTAAATGTGTTTTCAAAAATATTGAACCAACTGACATCACTGATGATATTTGTTTCTTATGTAAAGTAATTCGTAAAGGTCCATTTAAAGATTTGGATGAATCAAATTTGAAAAAAGGTACAAATGTTGATTTTAGAAGACCATATGCATTTGCCTGTATTTCTGCACCAAATTTAGTAATTGAAAATCAAATTGGTTTAGAACGTACTGCCAATTTATCATTTTATTCAACTTCATCAACAGATATACTCATTTCTCAAATACCAGATTTCATTATGAAAAATTCAGATGAAGAAATTAAGAAACATTTGGAAATGGTACCAAAGTTAACTAGTGGATTACCACAATCTCTATTACCAATTTCAATGGCATTCTATGATACTACATTTGATAGTTTTTTAAGTAAATTCCCACAATTTGCAAATTTACCAAAAGTTGAAAAATTAGAACACAAGGTTGTATTTTCAGAAAAGATACATAAATTCTACTTGACATTGGATTCAGGTAAATTTAGTACAGGTAAAAAGATGGAAGCTATAATTAAAGTACGTTTAGATGATGGTGAATATCTTTCAAATTGTTTATCATTGGGACCATCATCATCGTTGGTATCTGAAATTCATTCATCAACATGTCCATTAGCAAATAATGGTATTACAATTTGGAATGAATCAATTCATTTATCAATTCCAGAGAAATATTTTGCACGTGCACATTTATTGTTTTTCATTAAAAATCGTTCAAATTCATCATCAAAAGAAAAGAATTCATTGGTTGGTTTTAGTTTTTTGAAATTGGGTAATGATAATTCAACTGTATTATCAAATGGTGACCATTTAGTTTCACTCTATAAAATTAATTCAATGGATCAATTACCAGTTTCAAGTTATTTAGATTTAAATAGTTTAGTTTCAAATACTGCAACAGATTTAGATCATCATCAACAACAATTACAACAAAAGAGTAGTGGTAGTCCAATATCATCATCACCATCATCAAGTGGTAATAATAGTCCAACTTTACCATCAAAATCATCATCTTCATCCTCCTCTGCTACAACATTATCAAATTTAAAGAAAAATGAATGGTTAAAAATTAAAACATTATTACATTCATCAGAATTTATTCAACATTCATCAGTTGTTCAATTAATTAATTGGAAAGAAAACAAAAGTTTATTATCATCATTATTGGATAGATTTAAATTTGTAGATACAATTCAAATTATGAGAAATTTAAATAAGATATTAGATAGTTTACTTTCAATTTTTGATATGTATTCAAATGATTCATCATCAAGTACTTCAGATGGTAGACCAAATTCAAATACATTAAATGTTTATAATACAATTGTATTTGTAATGGGATTACTCACTGATGAAAGAACAAATAGATTTAAAAATTTCAAAAGTGAAATGGATCATTATATAGTTGACCAATTTCAATTTTCAACAACTCATAAACATTTATTAAAATGTATTTGTTGGTCAATTCAAGATTTATCAACAAAAGAAACTGCTAAAATTTCAAATACATTAAAAGCATTGGATTACATGTTTCAATTGATTACAAAATCACGTTTAGTTTATGTTCGTGATGGTAAATCAGATTCAACGGAAGAAACTCAATGGAAAGATGATTTACGTGAATTATTAGAATTGTTAAATACATTAATGTCAAATAACAATGAAAAATTGTTAATTGTACCACAAACATTTGCACTTCGTAATTTTGCTGTCATTATGAAAGGTTTATCAAACTTTTTCAACATTACTGAACTTTGTGAAATTTTATCAACATTTATGGAAAGTGTATACTATTCAGACAAGAATTTCTATCAATCTAAATTATCAATATACCATAGAATTCTATCAACTCAATTACCAATTGGTCCAACAACATATCAACATTTATTACCTGCATTAATTTCAACAATTGATCAACATTTAAACAAAGGTGAAGAATTAAGATTATCAAATCAACTATTAGCATTACTATTGGAAACAATTGAATCATTAAATGAAATTGATAGAAATAAAGCAATGAATATCGTTGCAATTGTATTTGGTAAAATGTTTACATTGACAGATTCATTATTAACATCAATTACATCTGATGCATTATTTGATGGTAGTAGTAGTAAAGATCAAGATTTAACAATTGAACAAACTTATTTACTTTCAAATTTCTATACAATTCTTCATTACTTTATTAAATCTGGTCCTGTAACTGGTTCAAAAGGTACAAGTTATTCAAATCATTTTGAAAAGTACATTCAAGAAAATATTGATGCAAAAAATATTAAACCATTTGTAAAGAAATTCCTTAAATTATTAGATGGTTTCATTAATAAATCAATTTATTCATCAAGATGGCCTGCACTTTGTTTATTCCAATTTAAAGTTACATTGTATGTTCTTGAAATTATTGAACCATATTGTCGTAAATTATTTACAACATCATCAGATATGGATGGATGGACATTACTATTTAGCAGTAAATTTTCATTTTTAACATCACCATCACTCAAATTAAATGAAAATAGAATTAATCGTCTTGTTCATATTAAAGATGATTTAGATGAAATTAGAAAAACAATTCTATTATCAATCATTGAATCATGGGATCATTTATCAACAATCCAATTACAAAACCAATTTAATCAACCAATGATATTAAATTTATTATATTCATTATTAAATGGTAATTCTGATGTTAATGAATTCATTCAAAATTTATTCTTTACAATTATGAAGAATGAATTCTCAGAAAATAAATCATTAAAACGTATTGAAAGTAAAACCATTGAAGTATTGGATAAAATTACAATTAGAGAAAGAATTTGTGATGAAGATATATTTAAATCATTCCTTACAAAACGTTTGGCAGATAATGTTTCAGCATGTGATTCAACTGTAAATTCAATATTGGTAAAAGAATCAAAATCATTTATTTCAAATATAAATCAATTATTATCATTGTTATTTGAATTTAGAACATTACCAACTGATAGAGCATTTGAAGAAGAAAGAACAATTGCAACATTGAAAATGATGGAGTACTTTAAGGATCGTAAAGACACTTACATCAAGTACCTTTGTGAATTATTAAATCAACATTTAGCAAATGGTTATTACACTGAAGCTGGTTTTGCTGTATTACTTCATTCAGATCTTTATGAATGGAATTCTGATCAAGTGGTTACTCCATACACATTAGCATTACATCAACAACCAACAACAACAATGCCACAAGAATCATCATCAGAACGTAAAGTACGTTTATTGAAAATGGCAATTCAATATCTTGATAAAGGTCAAGTTTGGGAAAGATGTATTGTATTACTTCAAGATTTAAAACAACATTATGAAGAAACCTATAATTTCAAAGGACTTTCAGAATGTAATTTCCAAGAAGCAGAATTTTATGAAAAGATATTAAACACTGAACGTTTCTTTGCAGAATATTTCCGTGTTGGTTATTATGGTAAAAAATTCCCTGTATCAATTCAAGGTAAAGAATTCCTTTATAAAGGTTTTGAATTGGAACGTTTATCAGATTTTACAGCAAGAATTTTAGCTAAATTCCCAGATGCAGAATTATTAAAATCAACTAGTGAACCAACTGTTGAAATTCAAAATTCCGATGGTAAATATTTATTAATTACAATTGTTAATCCATCATCACATGAAGAAATTGAAAAGAAACAAAAACCAATTATCAAAGGTACACCAACAAATTCAAAATCATATATCAAAAGAAACGATGTAAATGTATTTGTATATTCTAAACCATTTGAATTGAAATCTGGTGCAGTTATGGCTGATAAAAATAATAAATTTGGTGACCTTTGGATTAAAAATCATTTCCTATTGACAGATTCATCATTTCCAACAATTCATCGTCGTGCTGAAGTAATTAAAAAAACTCATGTTGATTTATCACCAATTGAAAATGCTGTAAATAGTGTTTCATCAAAAAATGAAGAATTGGATGAAATGGTTAAAAAATATGAAAAATCACCACAATTAAATTTAAATCCATTGGCAATGGCATTGAATGGTAGTATTGATGCTGCTGTAAATGGTGGTATCTCTTTATACAAACAAGCATTCTATCAAGTACCTGAACAATTCCGTCCACAAAGAGAATACCTTTTGAAATTATCTCATGAATTAACTCGTCAATCAAATATACTTGAATCTGGTTTAATAATTCATTCAAAACGTTGTCCTGATGAACTTCGTGGACTTCACGAAAAATTAGAATCTTTCTTTCCAAAACTTCAATCTGAAATTCAATCAATTTATGATTTAATTAAATAAACAAACAAACAAAACAAACAAACATAACAAACACTCAATAAATAAATAAATAAATAATAAAATAAATAAAAAACTGTAATAATAATAATAATAATAATAATTTAATGATCAATTGTTTAAATCTTTAATTTTTTTCTTTCAGCTTCTAAAACTTTTTTAACTCTTTCAATTGATTTACTATTTTCAGGACCTGTACAATTTTCAATTCTATAAGGACTTGAAATTTTAACTTCATCTAAAACAATAATATTTACACCTGACCAATCACATGGCAAACTGAAAATATGTGTGACCAATATAACATGTTAATATGATGTTGTTCATGAATCTGATTGTGTTTACGCTATAAATAGTTTGTGTATACATTACGTTTTAGATAAAGAATTAAATATTTCTTGAGCTTCTGAAGTGACACCACTTCCAATTTTCATTGCTAGTTGATTAGCTTTTCTAATGATTTCATCTTGTTTTTTAATTATTAATTGTACATTTATTGATGGTAATGATAAGTCGGTATTATTATTGTTGTTGTTATTTATATGATGGTTGTTGTTTTGATGATATTTATTATTTGAAGGAGAAGAAATTGGTGTAGTTGGTGTAGTTGATGGGGGTAGTGTTTGTAATGAAATACATTTAATCTCTGTAATTGATGATTCTAATATAATTCTAATTGTTCTTTTTTGTGTCACAACTGCTGATGTTGATTCATCACTTACTATAATACATATTAATACATAAATTCACACTTTATTGTTGATATATTATAAATGGGGGAGGCACACTTACAAATTGTAATACAAGTTGTTATTGGATCATAATTAAATACTTCACCTTCAAATTGTTCATCTGAAGTTGTCTTGATTCTAACTTTTAAACCAACAATCCATGAAAATTTATCTTCCATTATTTTATATTTATATTTATTATCTGGTTTTTAAAAACACTTGTTTTTGTTGATGATGTTATGTTCAATTTTGTGAAAATAAATATTAAAAATAGTAAAAATGAAAAAAAAAAAAAAAATAAAAAAAAAAAATTAAAAAAAAAAAAAAAAAAAAAAAACTTTTTCATTTATTTCGTCAAACAGATATAAATAAAAATTAAAAAACCATATCTCTCATAACTAATTTTAAGTTGATTATTTTAAGTGTTACCAGAAAAGGGATCAGATGAAATAATTTATTTAAATTTATTCGATAAATTAAATTAATAATTTTAATTATATTACTCCTAATATAATGAAATGTATACAACCATTTTGATAATATTAATTTTTATTTTTTTTTTTTTATAAATCACATTAAAATAAAGATTGGATATTGTAGGATGAATTACATTCTTTGATTTATCAACACCAAAAGGAACAGATACTGATCAACCAATTCCACCAAAAAATTCAACCTATTGTTCAATGTCATATGAAACTGACCAACGTTATGCTGAATCAAATACTATTATAGGAACAAGATATTTTTGTCACCCAAATTTTAAACAACTATGAAACATACATATTCAAATCATACAATGAAATATGAAGAAAAAATTCATCAAAAATAGACCAGATTTAGTTGAGCCAGGCAATATTAACATCCTATGGAACATCCTATGGAACATCCTATGGAAATCGCCCAACATCACAATTATGGTGCAATAATTTCTAATTTCCAATTGCCAAATACAGCACAACATTATTATTTGGAATTTCAATGACAACACCATTAACAATTGCCGCAATTCAAGAATTTAGTTTAATAGAATAAAATTAACTGTCATTTAGCGAACTATCAGCAAAATTTCACTCAGTTTATAAATCTAAAAAGTTTCTGTTTTTTTGTTGTTGTAAAAAAAAATTTAATATGGCGAAAAAAAAAAAAATAAATATTATCTCAACACCAATATAAAACATGAACAATAATAAAAATATACAATCAATTACATTTAAAGTATCAAATGTTGAAAAAAAACCAATTGAAAATAGACATATAAAAGATATTGATATTGAAGAAATTGTATATCCAAATGTAGATTTATACGATAGTGGTAATAAATATATAAAAAAGAAAATATTAAAATCATCATTTGATAATAAAGAATCAAAAAATATTGGTATAAATTCATTTATTGTTGGTGCAATTAATGCATATTCAAATCATCAAGAATTAATTATTAGACCAGATGATATATGGTATTTAATATTAAATCAATTTACAATATACATTAATCAGAATTCTGAAATACTACGTAACAAATTTGTATCATTTCCAACTGGGAAGAAGAAACTAACAGTAATAACAGATTATCAAGTTGAATCAGCACCATTTGATAAATTAATTAAATCAATTATAAATGAAATTGAAAAGAATTTAATTGATGCAAGTATTGTTGATTGGTTAATACCAAATTTTACAACTACAACTGATATTGATAGAATTGTATTTTCATCAACTGTAATGTCAACATTAAAGAATTATTTCAATTATGAGGTAACAATGTTTTGTGGTATACCTCAAATTACATTATTGGGTTCAACTGATGATTGGGTAGATATTAAAAATAGAATTGAAAGATTAAAACAATATGATACAACTACAGATGGTAAAATGAATGAATGGGTTACAATGTTACATCAAACAATTGATCAATTTATATCAACAGTTGGAAAGGGTGGTGATTTAGATTCAATTGATAAGAATTGGTGGAATCAAATAATTGATTATAGACAATCAAGTGGAGGATCATCTATAACAGGTTGGTTAACAGTATTTGCTATATTTAATAAAAAGGGTCAATGGCAAGGTAATAAGAAACATATATTAAATGGTAAATCATTATCACCTTGGTTAAATATACCTTTTGATGATATCCCATCTGGTTATTCGTCTGTTCCAATATTATTTTCAAATAATAGTTCAAAAGAAGGTCAAACTGTAAACACTGATCTTTATTCTGGCCATATGGCAATTAAAGTAAAAGATAATGATACAACTACCATAATACCATCATTAGATTGGTGTTTAGTAGTTGATAGATAAATAAAAATATATTTGATAATCATCATCACCATTATTATTATAAAAGTTGCAATTTTGGGTTTTATATTTATTATTAATTATTAATTTTTTTTCATTCTATTTTGAAATGAAATAAATGGTGAAATGATTGATTTTAATTCGTTGTATGCTACATCTAAAACATTGTTTACAATAACATGATCAAAAAATCCTGGAATATCTCTATATTCCATTTCTTTTTTTGCTGTTTCTAATCTCTTTTTAAGTGTTGCTTCATTTTCTGTACCTCTGTGATGATTATGTTTTCCTTTTATTATTAATATATATATAATATATATGATATTATTAATTATAATAGCATAATATAATCATACCTTCCAATTAATCTTTGCTCTAATGTATCAAAAGTTGGTGGTGAAATGAAAATGAATTTACATGGAATACCAGCTTTTTTAACAGATTCACAACCTTGTACATCAATATCCAA
This sequence comes from Dictyostelium capitatum, assembly GCA_015252635.1. Lineage (NCBI taxonomy): Eukaryota > Evosea > Eumycetozoa > Dictyosteliales > Dictyosteliaceae > Dictyostelium > Dictyostelium capitatum. The sequence goes on along the minus strand of JACAFY010018774.1, from coordinate 2,730 downwards.
AATACAAATTTTACCTTTTTCAGCAACTTGTGATAATGCTTTCTTTGATGTACCATAAAAGTTACCATGTACATTTGCGTGTTCGATGAATTCACCATTTTCAATTTCTTTTGTCATTGTTGGTATATCTGTAAAATGATAATGAACACCATCAACTTCACCTTCTCTTGGTTTACGTGTTGTATGTGATACAATGTGTCCAAATGATCCTTCATATTCTTTTCTTAATTTATCAATTACTATAATATTGTGTATGTTATTAGTAATGTCGTCATAATAATGAGACTAATGAATAATGAAGCGATGATAAACTAACTATTGACACATACAAGTTCCTTTACCAACACCTGAAGGACCAGTAATTACAATTGGTATTAAAGAATCTACTAAACTATTATCCATGTTGCCGCTTTTATATATAATGATACGAATATATGTATTGTTGTTTAAGTCACCACCAAAATAAAAAAAGATATCAGAAAAAAAAAAAGTCAAAAAAAAAAAATAAAAAAAAAATAAAAAATAATTGTCATATGAGCAAATTCGTTTAAATCGTCTAATTTTTTCATTGAATATTTAAAAAACGAATAAAGTAGTTTTATTTTTTTTTTTTAAATTGTATATCAACGTATTTCTGTTTGGAATTACGTTTTTTGTTTCATTCTGTAATTTTAGTTCCAACAATAAAAGTCTTTATAATTATGATATTTTTCAGTGGTTAACCTGTTTGAAGCCAAGGTGAGTGTCAAATATTCAAAAGAACATTTCTTTATCCTTTGTTGTTTTAATTGACCAATATACGTTTTATCAACATGCTTTTATAACTCTTTGGTATTTTTAATTAAGTTTAACAAAATTGTTGTTGGAACAATATGAATAAAAAAAAGACCTATACCATCATTAACATAACCATTTGACACACAAACTCCATAATATTAACAATAACAAGCACACCATCAACCAATTACAATAAAAATCTATTACACTACTAGTTGAATATTTAATATTTAAACTCCCCATATAACAACAAATATTAAACATTACAGTTGGAATAGATATCTATTTCTATTTCTTTTATATCCAAATGAATTTCATGATTTTTTAATGGTTATTATTATAATAAATGGCATGAGTTACAATATAATCACCACACTCGATAATAAAGATTTAACATGTTTTCTAATTAGAGTTTAAATAAATATTTTATATATATATAACTGTCAAGTAAAACTGTTATTTATTTTTGTGTATGGTTTTTGGGTATAATTATTTTTTTTATTTTTTTTTTAATATAACCCCATCAAATTTTGATTTATTTTTATTTTTATGTTTTTTCATTTTTTAAAAGGTATTAAGTGTGTACACAATGGACAGTTTTTATTTTTAAAATTTGGTGTGTAACACAATGCGCGCTCCAAAATGTGTTGGTTGATGATGTCGCAACATGTTGATTTAAAAAGGTAAACATGCAACTGTTATTTATCTAAAATTATTATAAACAATGGGTTAATTCTTTGATTATGTAATTTTGGTTCTGTGTGTATTAATAACGACACCTTTTCAGTGTTAATCTTTATCTTTAAACAGTTTAAATGTTATATGTGATCACCACATATTCTGATATTATCAGTATTATTTTTATTATGATGATCACAAAAAAAAAAAAAAAAATAAAAAAAAATGTAATCTCTCTTTTCCAATTTTATTTCATTTATTCATTACACAATCATTAAAATATCTAAAAACCCAGAAAAAAAAAAATAACAGTACAATTACACTTTGGTTTAAAAAACCATTACTTCTTATAATTATCAAAAAGTACAAACGTTCCATTCATTATCAAATAATTCTTGCGATCGCGTTTTCTTTGATAATTAAAAAAAAAAACCCGATTATTATTGATAATAATAATAATAATACATTGACTCTCAAAGAATACCCAATATTTTATCACCATAATACACAATTCAGACTGTAAACCTCTTAAGGCTGGGTGTACTTGTAACAAATTTAAATAATATCAATAAAATAAACGGGCATAAAAATAATATTATAAAAATTATAAAATAACATGGTGGAATCCCAATTTTTTTTAAATATACATCATGCAAATAAAATGTTTTAGATTTTATGTATATACGTTTCTTTTATGATTTTGTTTTATTTTGTTACCACTGTTCCTCATCATACCCATCCATTTATCTTTTTTAAAATTTTTTTAAAAAAAAACCATGATGGTGGAAAATTTAATAAATATCCAATTTATTTGTAGTTGGAATTTTCGACATGTTTTAAATTGTGGGGTAAATCATTGAAAATATGATACATATCATATGTTTGGTGTAAAGTGCATTATGATTTCATTTTAAATAATTTGATTTATTTTTGAAATTAGAATTTCAAAAAAAAAAAAAAATCTATTTTTCCCAAAAACAAGATCTCTTCAAATTGATTGGTCACACACATTGGCTTTTTTACACCAACGTATACATAATATTCATAATATCTTGTGTCACCACCAACACATTATATTTTGAATCATTTAAGATTTTTTTCGTTTTCATGGAATATTGATATTAATGTATGAAAAATAATAATTAAAAAAAAGAATAAAAGAACAAATTTAATAATTTTTCATTTTTTTTTTATTTTTTTTTTTATTATAAAAAAAAAAAATAAAAAAAAAAAAAATTAAAAATATAATATATAAAACAACAAAAAAAAAAAAAA
>JACAFY010018763.1:1847-12968 GCA_015252635.1 Dictyostelium capitatum | reverse complement strand
TTCCCCTTGTCTTGGCTGGGGGGGGGCTGTCCCAAACAAAAAAAAAACCCCCCCCCCCCAACACCCCAACCTAAAAAAAAAAAAAAAAAAAAAAAAAAAAAAAATTTTTTTATGAAGAGGTGGTTGGTTATATGTACATAAAAAAAATAATGTGAATATAAATTATTTGTATATTTGTATTATTTATTTGAACAATTTTTGTTATTTGTATACAAACAATAAATTAAAAATAAAAATAAAAAAATGAATGAAAAAGAAAGAGTTTAAATAGAAAAAGATTGAGAAAAAAAAATAAAAAAAAATAAAATTTATTATTCATAAATTATGTATTTGAAGGTAATTTGTAACCCATTAATATAAAAATAGAAAAATCATAAGATCCAAACATATGTTTATACAAAACAAATTTCTAATAAAAATATCGCTGAATAAAAATATCAATAAAAAAATATTTTTTTAAAACACTGGTATTTTCATACAAACGTGTGTAGTAATCTCACATAAAAATTTATTATTTTATAAATTATCTATTTGAAGGTACCTTGTCACCCATTTAATATAAAAATAGAAAAACAAATAACTGAAATATAATTAAGTGACTAAAGATATAATGTGGATGGTAATTAAGTGATACCCTCCTGTTTATCACAACCACTGAAACACATTTTTATTTATGTTAAATTTTATTGTAATTGTGTTTTCATCTTGGAGATTATACATTATACTATGCATTACATTATTAAAAACCCTATTTATTTTAGCGTTGTGTAATTATATTATTGTTTTTTTTTTTTAATGCTAAAATAATACATAACATTGTGGTTAATTTTCTGCTCGTTTTAAACCAATAATATTTCAATTTTTTTTATTTTTTAACTTTACACAATTTCCTATAGTCATATAATAAAATGGGTCGTCGTATGTTATCACTTATCTCTTTATAATCACATCACTTCACTTCAATCTCATTTAATATATCTTCTAACACATATATCATCAAACAATAGGTCCTGCTAGATGGTAAATTTCAAACAAACATAAAATAAACTTAAAAAAAAAACTATTACACAATACTAACATTAAAAACAAATACACACACATATCATATTTAAATATCAAACCAACTCAAGTTACCGATTCAATTTTGGATACAACTTCAGTATTGACTGATTTTGGTGAACATATGGATTCAAATGGTGTAGTTAGATCAACAATTTCAAACGATCCAACAAATTCATTGTCATTATCAAAAGATGATTACTATCAACATATTAAAACAGCTGAAAGAAAATCAAAAATTATCAATATTTTAAATAAGTCTGGGTTGGATCAATATAATTCAATGAAACCAACTTTAAAATCAATTGATTTGGGTGTTGGTATTGTTGATGTTGGTAGCTGCAATTTCAAAAGTTGATCTTGGTAGTAATAATGTGCAATTGGTAATAATGTTACAGTTGGTAATATTGTTGGTGTTGGTAATAATCAGCGGGTGGTAATGGCAGATCATCAAAAAGTCAAATTGCATCTTACCTCAATTTTAAAATAAATAATCAAGCATTTCAAGTAATTGGATTCCAGGTTTCCAATCATTCAAGATGCAATCACTTCAAGCACAAAAAAAAAGATTAATGAAAAGTTTCTACTCCGTAATTGACAAAAAAGTAAATAATTTGCTCAATGGTGAAAAAGAAAGAACCATTCTCTTTTTTGGTGATGCTCCACGTTCACATCTTCATCCATCTGGTTATTCACCTGTAATGTCTACTAAAATACTGGTAAAGAATCTTAGAACGTATGGTTATAATTGTATGTTTGCATGGGAGTTTAGAACATCCAAGTACTGTAGTTGTTGTGGTGGTGTAGCCAAAGAACCAATTTACGAGTTGAAAACGTGCAAGTGTCTTAGTTCAGTTGCCAATTACCACAGACCAAGAGATTTCCAAGCATCTGAGAACATTGCTAAAGTTGGTTTCCATATGTTCAAATCTGAAAGACCGGCTCATCTTTGTCCAGGTGGTTCAAATACTCTTCGTGATATTGCTAGTGGTCCTGCTGATGATATGGATATCGATGTAGTTAATTTATAAAAAAAAACAAAAAACAAAAACACCCCCTTAATTGGGTATAAAAGTGCAAGCATTAAAATGACTTGTATAAGTATCGGAATAAAATATTATAATCTTAATCTAATTTATTTTTATAAAGATGTTATTTTAATGCATTAGATCATCTAATTTATTAGTATATTTACACTACTAAACTACCATCGGATCGTATTTTAAAGCACTTTTATTACATTTTTAATAATAATCGTTATTAATTACACCTCCACAAACATAAATAAAAAATATTTTTGTGTAATTTAATTAAATTTAAAAAAAAACTATATATCTCAAAATAAATAATATTATGACTACAGTTGTTTTTTATTTTTTTATTTTTTTATTTTTTTTTCATAGATAACTGATAGTGCACCTATAAAATTGTGTGTTTGATATAATACAATTTTAGTATCAAAACACATTTAAAAATAGTATTATAGTCGTTTAATTGATTATTGAAAAAATAGAGGTATTTTGATTTTTTTTGAAAAAAAAGGTATTTAGAATTGAGGTATTATTAACACTTTCGTAATTTAATCAAATGAATAATATTTGGTATCATATTTCGAATAAAAACTCAAATATCATATTTAAACATCAAACAACAATCACTAAAGTTGGTTTCCATATGTTCAAATCTGAAAGACCAGCTCATCTTTGTCCAGGTGATTCAAATACTCTTCGTGATATTGCTAGTGGTGTTGCTGATGATATCATAGTGTGTGTCATATTCATACATACCACTTACGATGTTGGTATAATTCGTAGTTAATTTATAAAAAAACAAAAACACCCTTTAATGTAGGTATAAAAGTGCAAGCATTAAAATGACTTGTATAAGTATCGGAATAAAATATTATAATCTTAAGAATTTCTTTCTTTCTCTTTTTATTTCATTTACATTTGTTGTTGGTATTGCTGGCGTTGCTGGTAGTGTTGGGTTGGTAATAATGTTTCTGCAATTTCGAATGTTGGTCTTGGTGGTAATAATGTTACAGTTGGTAATATTGTTGGTGTTGGAAATAATACAGCAGGGGGTAATGGTAGATCATCAAAAAGTCAAATTGCATCTTACCTCAATTACAAAGTAAATAATCAAGCATTCCAGGTAATTAAGATACATTCTTGTTTATCACAATAAAATATTTAATAATTTTATTTATTCTTAATATTAGTTGTTTTTGAAGATTAACACTTCATAGTTTAGCAGAATGAATAATATTTGATGTTATATTCAAATAAAAAACCCAGCTCATATATCATTTAAACACCAAACAACATTCACTAAAGCTACCGTTATTGCGAAATAAACCATACATTAAGTCAAGATATTGTCGTGGTGTACCAGATGCTAAGATATGTCAATTATAATATATATAACCATTATTATAATATGATAGTTATAATCGATGAGGATTAATTTAATTTAATTGTTAAAAAACAAAGAAAATATGACATAATTAAAGTTTGTTTCGTGAGTGTCATTCTTTTTATTCTTTTGTGTGTCATATAAATTTTTAAAAATTTAATATAAAGCTTTCCTCACGAGACCAAAAAAAAAAATCATTTTTTGAAAAAAAAAATTTACAAAAAAAAAAAATCTGCTCAAACCAATTATTTCAATTTTTTTTATTTTTCAACTTTACACAATTTCCTATAGTCATATAATAAAATGGGTCGTCGTATGTCATCACCTATCTCTTTATAATCACATCACTTCACGTCAATCTTTCATTTTTACCTTGAAACTAACTAATTACTCAATAATAGGTCCAGCTAGATGGTAAATTTCATACAAACACATATAAAAGGATATCAATAAAAGAGGAACATATAGGTCTATTATACATACTAACATCACTTACACCAACAACATTCACTAAAGCTATCGTTATTGCAAGAATAAGCCTTACATTAAGTCAAGATATTGTCGTGGTGTCCCAGATGCCAAGATCAGAATTTTCGATTTAGGTAGAAAGAAGGCATCAACTGATGAATTCCCATTATGTGTCCATCTTATTTCATTAGAAAAAGAACAATTATCATCAGAAGCTATTGAAGCTGGTCGTATTTCATGTAACAAATACATCTCAAAAACTGGTGGTAAAGATTCATTCCACATGAGAGTTAGAGTTCACCCATGGCACGTATTACGTATCAATAAGATGCTTTCATGCGCTGGTGCAGATAGACTCCAAACTGGTATGAGAGGTGCTTTCGGTAAACCATATTCAACCGTTGCACGTGTCAACATTGGTCAAATCATTTTCTCCATCAGAACTAGAGATGCTATGTTAGCAAACGTTATCGAAGCTTTACGTAGATCTTCATACAAATTCCCAGGTCGTCAAAAGATCATCGTTTCTAAAAAATGGGGTTTCACTGCTTACAACCGTGAAGCATACCAAAAATTAAAGACTGACGGTAGATTAATGAACGACGGTGCCAACGTTAAAATCATCAACAACCACGGTACTCTTGCCCAATATGCCAAAGATATTGCTCAAGCAAACTAAATAAAATATCTTTCTTTATTTTAAAAAAAAATTTTATTTGTCTATTTATTCAATAAATTTCTAGAATTAACCAACTAGGGTCAACGAATTATAATTTATTTTAATTAATCTATTCTTTAATTCACGATTATTTTATTCGTTTCACTTCATTACGTTACGCTTCCCTTCACTCCATTTCGTTCTCACTCATAAAATAATCGTTCATTGTAACCACTTAAAGGCAACAAAATATCTTTAAGGTGTGTATATTTGTCTATTTATTTACATTAAATTTCCAGAATTAAACAACTAAGATCAATGAATTATAATTTATTTTAATTAATATCCAAACATTTATATATACTTAATTCACGATTATTTTATTCGTTTCATTTCATTACGTTACGCTTCCCTTCACTCCATTACGTTCTCACTCATAAAATAATCGTTCATTGTAGCCTGTTTGTACCCAACAAAATATCTTTATGATTTTTTTTCAATTTTTTTCTTTTTTTCGATTTTTTTCATTCACTACCATTTATATTTTATCTAATTATTATTTATATAAATATGGATATCGACACAGTATTTTATAAAGTAATTCACAATCAATATCTATTTAAATATATATTAAATTTATTATCATATGAATGTGATAATGTTAATGAAAATAAAGCAATTTATTTAAAACATTCATGTAAATGGTTAATGGCAAATGGATATAAGAAAACATTAAAACACAAGATTATAAATAATCATTATTTAATATTAGATAATAATACAATGTCCAAAGAATTAGAAATGGAACATTTTGAAAATGGCTATGATGGATCAAATGAAGATGAAAATGAATTTGAAGAAGATGGAGATGGTCAAGAAATTAATCAACAATATGACAATGAAGAAACAAAAGAAAAATTTGAAAAAGAACCAGATGAAGAACCAATAAATATGTTTGTTGATGACACTACTGATAATAGTAACAGTATCTATAAAAAAGATAATATTGAAACAATATTTAGATATTTTCAAGATGAAACAGATCCAGATTTATATATATCAATTGCTCATAAATATCATCATTATTTTAAAGACAATGCATTTCAAAGAGTAATTATTCCATCAATTAAATCTGATAATTTAACTTCATTTATAATAATGACTGATCAATATGATATTGAAGTAGAACATATTCATTTTATTAAATCAATTCAATTTAAAAGTTTTAATATATTAAAATGGTTAATTAATAGTCATCATTTCAAGCCAACATTTAATAATGGTATATGGGAATCTATTTACAGTTCATTTAAACCAAATTCATTAGTGGAATTGGAATCAATATTAAACTTTTTTTCAAATTGTTCAAATGTTGATTTTAAAAATGGTAATTTTGATAAATTGAATTTATCAGCACGTTTATTTGGTAAATGTCCATTTGAATTAAATTTATCAATTAACACATTGATTGATTCATATAATTTAATTAATGAATTAAAATTAGATGAAATCATAAATACAAAGAAAGGATTAAAATCAAAATTAAATTCAATCATTAAATCAATTAAAATCACAGAATTAAATATACAATTATCAGATTGTGATACAACACTATTAAATAATATTAAAGAATTAATCGAATATTATTTATTCATTGGTAATGGTAATGGTTTAATAGAAGATTATAGTAAATATTTTTTAAATTGTAAATATTTAAACAAACTTGAAATAAATAGTCAACGAGAAAACATAGATATCCTTGATTCATTAATGTATGGTAATTTCAATTTATTTTATAATAATACAATTTATAAATCAACTAGTCCTACATTTGAATCAAAGATAAATCAAAAAACCCAAAATTACTTATTAACAAATAAGAACCCAACATTACTATTTAAATATTGTAAAAACATTTCAAATCAATCAGAATTCATTATTCAATTATCAACATATACGCCATTTTGGTCATTATTTTGTTTGGTTGTGGCATATGATAATTTAGAATTGGTGAAATTAGCTTTTGATCAATTTAAAATTTCAAATAATTTTTGTGTAAAACCAAAAACAAATTCTAGAAAGAAACAAAAAGTTTGTGCATATCAAGAGGGGGATGAAGATGAAGAAGAATATGAAAAAAATAGCGAAGAATTTGAATTTATAGCCGTTGGTCAAATGATAGATTTTAAAAACATTTATTCATCCATTAAATCATCACCAGTATTGGATTTTATATCAAGTAAAAAGTTTATTGAAAAAGGTGAATGTAACTTCAAAAATTCAATAATCCGACAAGATTTTCAATTATTTAAACATTATCAATCAATGTTAATCAAGAAACAATCAAAAATTGAAATTCCATCATTAAAAAGTTATTTACAAACATGTAAAAGTTTTAATTTAGAATTGGTAAAATATATAATTGAAAATAGATCAAATTATATAATAAAAGGAATAGATACCAAGAATCAATTTGGAGGTGGTGATAATATTATAACAGTATCATTTTATAATGGATTAGAAATTAATGATAAAGATATTGAAAATTTTAAATTCATTATTGAAAATTATTCAATTATTCATCAAAAACAAAAACAACAACCACAAGATAATATTAAATTTAACTTTACACCACCTGATCAATTATCATTAGAATACAGTTCAAATCAAAATTTTTACATTAACCAAAATCATGTTAATTTATATTTATGGATATTAGATAATATTGATAAATTTATTATAAATGCAGATCATTTAAAATTAATGGTTTATTATACATCATCATTTAAAAATTTACATACAATTTTATATACATTAACAAATAATTCAATTACATTGGACGCTGCATTTAGAAATGGTGATTTAAACTTTATTTCAAACTTTATAAATTCAAATTTCAATGATACCAATTTCAATAAAATTCAATTCTTTAAAAAGTTATTATTCGCATCAACTAGATTTGCTCATTTAAATGTAATTAAATATGTTTATAAAAATTATCCACAATACATTTCACCATCATTTATAAAATCAAAATTAATACCAATTTGTTTAAGATTTAATCATTTTGAAATAATCAATTACGCCACTTCAACAATTTTAAATTAACAATAATTAAGAATAAATAAATTATTTATTTTATTGTTTATCGATTGTGTATTATAATTATTTTTCATAATACTTTATTATTTTATTTATTTATTTTGTTTAATATATAAAAAAGAGAGCAGAATTAAAAAAGTTGATATTTATATTGTAATGATTTATGCAGATTCTTTACCAAAAAGAGATACCAATTGACCATTAATTAAAGTAAATGATTTATCTAATTTGTGATATGGGATTAATGGAACTACTAAATCCATTACTTTACAACCTAATTGATAATTTTTCTTAATTTCATTATCATAACCATTGTTACCTTTTGATAATTTACAATACAATAATGATAAATTGAAATAACATTCAGCAAGATATGGACTATCAATTGGAGATCTTGAAATAAATTGATCAAAGCATGGTAATACAATCTTGAGAATACTATCACTATTATCATTACCGCTTGAAATAGTTGATGATAAATCTGAATTATCCAAAAATGGAATTACAGCCAATGTAAGATATGTAAATACATCTTTTTCAGCATCTGTATAACCATTACCATTTTTACAATATCCCAATGATAATTTAAATTGATTTCCAAAATTACCCAAATATTTTGTGAATATTAATTGATAGTATTTGAATATTGTAGATAAAGTCGAATCACCAATTATTTCCAAAGATTTATTTACAAACATTGACTTTTCAACATGCTTGCAATCGAATCTATTCAAACCTAAATAAACGATTCTAACATCAACATTTGATGGTACTTCTTTTAGTAATTCTTGAATAAATTCTTTTAATTTACCAATTAAATCATTTGGAATTCTAATGAATTGACAATTTTCAAATGATTCTGAATAAATTAATGATAATACTTTAACCAATTCTAATCTATCATTTAATGGTGGTAATGGTTGTTGTTGTTTAAATGATTTTAATTTTCTTTGATAACAATTTTAAAAATGACTCAACTCTTGTGATTACAGTTGAATTAACCAATGTTGTAAATTGAGAATTTTTAGCAAACATGCCAACATCAATTGATCTTAACATTTCCAAATAATCTTTTTCTGCAATTTTCAAACCCAAATCATCATTCTTTTTATCCTTGTATGCAGAGTTAACATCTGTATATTCATTTAATAATTTAATGATTTCTTCATCTTTTTCATCACTGAAATATCTATTTAAATAACAGAAACAGAATGTTGATCCCAATTGAGCACCTTTGATAAATAATTTCTTTGCTCTTTCTTTATCGGTAACTGGACTATCAAATGATGTTTTATTTTGATATAGAAGTTGGCCTAATGAAAAAAATGGACAATCTACATCACCATCTTCTAAAATCAATTTAGTGAGTTTGATATCACCTAAATTTGAAATTACAAATTCCAAATGGTAAATTGATTTTTCAATGTCTGTATCTTGATTATATTTTCCAAACTTATATACGGATGCTAATTGAAGATGGGCCTTTAAAACGTCACGTCTTTGATGAGTAGTTATCATATCGATATAACATTCTAGTTTATCAATGTCTACATCTTGATTATGATTAATTGATAATGGTTTAGTTGAAGCATTTAACAATAATGCCATTGCAATTTCATATTCTTTATTCTTTGATGGCCCACGATCATGAAAATTACATGCTAACCACATTCCCTATTGAACAAATGGAAAAGCAAGTACACTATCATTTCCAACCAAACATCTACAAATATCGATGTTATCTTGCACTCCATAGGATTTATTATTTAATATAACTTCATAAATTAATTTAACAGGTACACCAAGTTCATTTGAAAAGGATGGCACTTGTTCAATACTTCTTACGCTAAAAGATTTCAAAATGTAATTTGGATCAATTTTTAAATTATTAGAAGCTGATTTAACATAACCTTTAGTTTCTTCAACCTTATTCAATGTTTCTTGAAGGAAATCTCTATCACCATCACCATTATATACTCTTGAATTCAATTTAATATTCAATTGTTTAATGTGTTCACTTGATTCTTTTTCCAATGATGAAGTTTGATTTGATGAATTAAATGAAGGTGATACTTGTTCGTGTAATTTCATTTCATTTTCCAATACAATAGCAGCAGTAAAAGCATCGATTGATTTTTTATATAAACCCATTCTAGAAGCAATTTTACCGACTTTGAAATATGCCTTTGGCCAATCATTTGGTCTAAGTGTTAAAGCAGTTGATGCATAGAGAAGTGAATTTTTCAAATAGTCATAATGAAAATAATCTTGTAAAGAACCACTATCAATATGAGCATTATTAAAAACTTCTAAGAATGCAGATGAAAGATTTAAATACAAGATACTTTTTGTATAATCTGAAATACCATCCATTACTAATGCATTATGATATAATTGACAAGCTTCTAGGAAATTATTTTTACTATATTCTTTGTTACCCATTTCTTTAATTTCATTTGCAACCTTTTCATTCTTAAAATCTTTTTTACTAATACCTTCAGTACCAATTGGACGAGTTTCGGTGTATTTTAAATATACTGTATATATCAGTGAGATGGTTAGAATATAATTATTTAATTATTATAGTAACCTTCAATTAATATTTACATTTATAAATTCTAACAGCATTAATTATTGTATAATGGTGACTAATTTTAACATCCATTTTATTCAAATGTGTAGATTCTAGACTTTTGACAGATGACATATCAGTGAAACCATTATTCTTAAAACTATCGTGGTATACCATAAAATCAAAACGATCAGAAATTGAATTTAAAAAATCTTCTACTGATTTTGGTGGTTCATCTAGATAGTGTATATGTATATGTGTATGTGTAAGTATTTAGTGTTATATTGTTAATATATGTATACGTATATATGTATAGTGAATATTTGTATTACTTACAATTGACTAATTCTTTTGGTTTATGATCATCATGATTCTTTAATACAATTGTTTTTAATTGTTTTAAAATTTCATTAGTTTCATTTAATAATTTAGTTGAATGTTGTCTGTCATCCATATTATTTTCATCACTTGTTCTAATACTTTTAATTGTTGTTAATAATTGTTTTAATTGATCATCTACCAATAAATTTGATTCTTGAATTATGTGTAATAAATCAAAACATGAAATCTTATCAAAATAACCATTCTCTAATAATGATTGTAAACCTTTATCTAAGATATCCTCTCCAATGCATTTACTTTTGGATGATTGTTGTAATTCTTTAAATAAAACTACAATTATTTCTTTTAATTCAACTTCTAACTTGTGGTGTAATACAAAATAATTTATTAAATCCATTGTGTATTAATTTTTTCTTTTTTTTTTTTGTTTTTTTTTTTTTAAAAATTTTATTATTTTTTTTTATAATTTTAATTTTTTAAATTATTTTTTTTATATTTTTTGATT
>JACAFY010018752.1:0-12968 GCA_015252635.1 Dictyostelium capitatum | reverse complement strand
AATTGGAGAACAAGCACCAGATTTTGAAAATATACCAAATTCAAAAGGAGAATTAGTATCATTAAAGGATTTCAAAGATCAAGTTGTAGTATTATATTTTTATCCAAAAGATTCAAGTCCAGTTTGCACTGCAGAAGCATGTGAATTCAGAGATAAATTTCAAAAGTTTATAGAAGCAGGTGCATCGGTAGTTGGTGTTAGTCCAGATTCAAGTGAAAGTCATGCTAAATTCACTTCAAAATATTCATTACCATTCACTTTATTAGCCGATAATAAATCAAAACTTGCAAAATTATATGATGTTAATGGATTTTTATTACCTGGTCGTGTTACTTTTATAATTGATAAATATGGTAAAATCGCAATGATTCATTCTGGATTATTATCTGCTAAATCACATATAGAAGAATCATTAAAAGTAATTGAAAAATTAAAATCACAATAAATAAAAAATAAATAAAACTTTGAGAATATTAAAAATTGTGTATTTCTTGTGTGATAAGATTAAAAAAAAAATGAATGGATAATTGATGATTTTAAACAGTTTTTTTAACATAAAAATGGTAGCGTAATCTTATTTTTAGGGATTTTTTTTGCATACACACTGTTCATATTTTTTAATTTTAATATTTTCACTCCATACAAAAAAAACTGATCAAATTTTAAAATCTTGATAATCTCAAAATGATTGATCATCGTGTGTTATACACATTTTTATTTTAAAATAAAAAATTCCAATCAACAAACATAGGTTTTTTTTTTATTTGCTATAAATAAATAGAATTATTGATCAATAATTAAAATTAAAAACATTAAATAGTAATAATAAAACAATTATTAATACATTACCGATACAATTACAATCATAATATTTATTTTTATTACAAGACAAATTAATATTCATTAAAATAAAATGTTAATTAATTCATTAATTCAAATGGGCAATCCAGCATCAATTAGTATGTCAAGTCCAATACAAGCAGTAGAAAGAACTGGTTATAAACCATCCTCTGGATTATTTGGAAGAAATATAATTAATACTGGTATCCAAACAAGAGGATTTTAAATAATTGTAATAATATTAAAAAACACCCGAATTGTAATAATAAAACAAACCATGTTGTAATATTAAATAATAGAAATAATCTATGCATATAAATATATAAATAAATGATCATATTAGATCTCTTCTTCTTCTTCTTCTTCCTTTTTTTTTAATTTATACAATTATATTTTTTTTTTTTTTTATTTCTTTTCTATTTTTTACTTTTTTGATTTAAATTACACTTTTTTCTTTAACTACACACACCATCTAAATAGTTATTGTTATTACTATTTTGCTTTTTCTTTTTCTTTTTCTTTTGCAGCTCTTTCTCTTTCTTTTTTCAATTCTTTTGCTTCTTTTTTTGCTAATTTTTCACGATAAGATTCTGCTTTTTTATCACCTGCTTTCTTTTCTTTAATTCTTTTTCTAACTTCTTTTGGTAATGCATCAAAACATTTAAAGCAAAGGGGTTTACCATCCCATTCCATAATTTCTTTACCCAATAAACATTCACAACCTGTACAAGTGAAATGATCACGATGATAAATTTTACCAAATACTTCAACACCTTTATCAACAACTGGTTTTGAACATTTGAAACATTGACGACCAAAGAATTGATGATAATGAGATTCACAATATGGTTTACCTGCATGTTCACGGAAAGCACTACCTGCAAATGGAACTTGACAAGTTGTACATGTGAAATGTTCTGGATGCCAAACTTTACCCAATGCTGTAATTGAACGACCAACAATTGGTTTTGAACAAGAACCACATATATTTAAAATTTGTTTTTGATAATCTTCATAACAGTATAAACGACCTTCATATTCATGACATGTTTTACCAACATTAAATTCACAACCACATTCTTCACAACGATAATGTTCACTGTGTACTGGTTGACCTTGAAGTACAATATATTCACCGGTAATTGGTAATTTACATTTTGAACAAATTTCACATTTTGCTGCTAAACGTTTTTGACGTGCAACTTTACATGAATTACAATAGACTTCACCATCTTCTTCTTTATAAGGTTTACCACGTAATTTATCACCACAACCTGAACATGAAAAACATTCAGGATGATAACGATTACCTAATGCATTAATACATGTATCTTCAATTGGTTTAACACATGCATGACAACGTGGACTAAATAATTCTAAATAATCATTTTCACAGTATAATTTAGATTCATGTTCAATGAAACTACCTGCAAATGGTAACTTGCAATATGTACATACAAAATGTTCTGGATGATATGCACGTCCCAATGCATTGGTACAAATACCAATAATCATTTCATTACATGCTCCACATATTGGTCCATTGGCTTTAACAATTCTACCATCTGGTGTTGTAGCTGCTAATTGAATTGGATTTAATGTACCTACTCCATCTAAATATGATGGTAATACCCCATTATTTGATGATTGTAATGTTGGTGATGTTTGACGTTGATGTTGTGGTAAATGATTTTGTGCTACCATATGATTTTGTGGTGTTAATGTTGTAACTTGTGATGATGCTGCAAATGTTGTTAATCCAGGTCCACTTGATACCATTCCTGGACCACTACTCATCATTCCTGGACCATTACTCATTAAACCAGGTCCACTACTCATTAATCCTGGCCCACTTGATACTAATCCAGGTCCACTACTCATTAAACCTGGTCCACTCGATACTAATCCAGGTCCACCTGACATTTGATTTTTAAAATCGGAACCAGGTCCAGTTGATATAGTTGAATAGGTTAATGTTTGTGGTTGTTGTGGTTTAATGTCGACTGGTGTTGGATTAATTGTATCTGTTAATCCTAATTCTGCCATTAAATCATCCATTTCTGATAAAACATTATTATTTGCCATCTTTTAATAATATATGCTATGTATTACTGCTATTACTATAATGTGATATGTTGTGATTTATAAAAACAAATAATGTGTGTATTTTTTTGATGTTTTTTTTTTTTTTTTTTTATTTATTTAAAAATAAATTCTAGAATTTTGACTTTGTGTGAGTGTGTATATGTGTGTGTGTGTGTGTATGTTTCTGTGTTGTATTTGCGTAATATATAATACAATAATTAGAAATCTGCACAATAAATAATAAATAAATAGAGATAATGTTACAAAAGAATGAAAAAACTAAAAAAATAAAAAAATTTTAAAAAAAAAATCATAAAAAATGGCTTTTTGTTTGTCAGTTTTATTTTTTTATTTTTTTTTTAATTAATTTATAAAATTTAAATTTTTATGTTTATTATCATTTATCAATCACATAATTATCATACAATAATTACAGAAACCCAATGAATAGATACAGATAGTGTTACAAATGAATAAAAAAAAAACTTAAAAATAAAAACTTAAAAAAAACTTTTTTTGTTTTATTTTTATAAAAAAATTATTATTTTGGAAAAAGTTAAATTTTTATATCTATCATCAATCACATAATTTTTAAATCACATCTTTATTACATTTTGTTTTACTGATAATAATAAAATGTACATAGCACACTATAATCCTTTAATTTGTCCTGTGTGTTTTGATTTAAAAAAAGAACCACAAAAATTAAAGCCATGTGGTCATAGAATTTGTTTGGATTGTGTAAATAAAACCAAGTCTTTGCACAAAGTGGTGATATTAGTGCTCCATTTAATTGTCCTTTTTGAATAAAGTTGATAAATATTCATTAGATCAAATAATAAAACAATTTGTAGATGAAGAAATAGAAAGAACGAAGAATGCTTGTGATATTCACCCTACAAAACCGTATTTTTCAATATGTCTTCAATGTGAGGTACCCACTTGTGCGGAATGCATTTTGGGGCCACATATTGGGCATCCTACTTCATTCATATCTGGTAATGATATTTCGTTCCATGCTTCAACCAAAGCTAAATTATCAGATCTTACAAGTTCATTACCAGAGTTAATATTATCATTGGAAAAAGAGGTAAATGGGATACAACAATAAATAGATTCAATTTCAGATACTAAAAAGAAACAAAATGAATATATGGCAAGTTATGAATTAGAAATTCAACGCCTTTTTAAAAAAATTCAATTTTCAAATGCAAAGAATTTAGATTTAAATTATGAAACTAAAGCTTTCTTTTATTCTGAACACATAGATCTATTTACCAGTGCACTGGAGACACTTAAAAATTTCAATAATAATTCGTCAAAACCTTCAAGTGTATATGATTCAATTAAACAGATAAATATAATCAAATCTGCAAGTAGTAAATTGGAAAAATTTAAAAATGAAATGAAAATAAATAATCAGATGAACCAAAATAAATTAGTAATCAACAAAGATGCTTTAAAATCAATCGAGACATCAATGTCCACACTATTTACTCGATATACATGTTATTGTAATCCAACAGATATAAAATGTAATTGCCTTGAAAACTCTACAGCGAATATTGAAACAACCAAAAGACATGGTAGTGCACAAGAACCAATTATGACAATAAATATACCTGATGATATGAATTCCAACGATGGTGCATTTAACTATCAAAAAAATGGAGGCACACTAAGTGCAGTTCAAAGAATTAAACATCAACAAGAACTACTACGACAAGAAGAGCTGTCACAAGAGAAAATAAAGCAGCAACGAGAACAATATGAAAAGCAAATAAGACAAGAGCAAGAGCAACAATTAAAATATCAAAGCCATAACCATCAATTAAAACAACAATTACAGCAACATCAGGTTTTAAATCAGCAACAACAAAAACAACTATTGCAACAATCACAACAACAACAATTACAGCAACACCAATGTCAACAATTAAAACAAGAGTTACAACAACATCAGAATTTAAATCAACGACTACAAAAACAACTACTACAGCAACAATCACAACAACAAAAATTACAACAACTTCAATACCAACTACAAAAACAACATCAATATCAAGAATATAAACAAACACAATTAAAACTTGAATCACGACTTCAACCAGAACTTCAACTACCATCCCAACTACTATCTAAACAACTCCAGTCACTAGAACAAAAACTAAAGATGCAACAACAAGTGATCCAAGAACAACAATTAATAATAAGACAACAAAATCAAATTCAACAACAGCAACAAGAACAACTACAATTGCAATTGCAACAAAATCAACAACAACAACAACAACAACAACCAAAAGAAGAAGAAGAAGAAGAAGAGCTTCCACCCCTAGAAATAATGAACGGATGTGATATTCATGGTCAACCATATATTAGAATGTGTGAGGAATGTGAATTACCAATTTGTATAGGTTGTGGTGGTGAACATGGTTCCCATTTATCAGTATCAGATGATATTTCATTCTCAAATTCAATTAAAATTAAAATGAAAGAAACACGTACAAACTTGGCACCAACCAAGCTAGTAGCAATTGAAAAAGAGATTAAAGGAATGGAATTAAAAATCAAATCAATTATAGATACCAAAAATGAACAAACTAGATTTATAGAAAGAAGAAATGCAGAAATTGATATTATGCTTCAATCAAATGAAATTTTAGAAACAAAGAAATTAGATCTACATCACCATCTTGAAACATTATTTTATTCGAAATACATGGATTTATTGGTTAATGATTCGGAAATAATTAATCAACTAATTGATAGTAATTCTTCATCGTCATTCAGTTTAATCAATTCAACTAAATTATTAAAAGAGTTCAGAAATGTATGTGATTATTTGGATGAATTTGAAAGTGAAAAATTAAAACACAACTATAAAAACAAAGTAAGAATCAACCAAGATGTTCTAAATTCAATTAAAGAGTTAATTTCTCTGCTATACACTCACTATAAATGTTACTGTAATCATGATTCAGATGATCCTATTATTTGTATTTGCCTTTGAATTCAAAGGTATAAAGAAAGATGGTTTGAACTGTTCCCCATAATGCACCAAAATCAAATCTCAATTTGTAAAATATCACTCAAAAATGCTTGTGTGTCTCAATCATTAATTTGTATTATTATTTCTATATTATATTTTTATTTATTTATTTATTATTATTACATTTTTGCTTATAAAATAAAATTGAATTAAATTAAAAAAAAAACGAAAAATTTTATTTTTTGTTTTATTGGGTGTAAAATATAAGTAAATCAGAATCGATTTAAGTATTCAATTTGTTTTTGTCGAAACTTTTATTTGTTATGATTAAAATTTTCTATTATTATTAATTTCTAGATTTTTTTTTAAATTATATGTTTTGGATGTATTTTGAGGTGTAAATTCCCATCATTCAAATAGAACATTATAATATCCGTCTGATTGGTAAGTGGTAATTTTATTTTATTCTCATCGATGTTTCCCATTGCATTTTCAGGTAAAATATAAGCAAATCAGAATCGATTTAAGTATTCGAATTGTTTAGATGAAACTTTTATTCGTTATGACAAATTAATTGATATCTCATTGTTATGGTAGATTATTGGTGTCAGTCAAAAAAAAACGAATAATAATTTTGTCGACAGAAATTTTTCGGGTTTTGAAAATTTATTTATTATTAGTAACATATGTGATGTGATATGCTATTCACCAATATTAATATTTTGAAAATATATTGAGATCTCATAAACTAAAATTTAACTGTACATTAATTATATACATTGGTAATAATGAATTTATTTGAAAAACATACATGTTTGTTTGATTTTATATAAACCAACTTTATGATGAAACTTATATCCACTAATATATTTTTTTTTATTAACCATCAGTGACATATATCATTATTTTTTTTTCAATTAAAAATTATTCAACCACACACACACACACACACAATTACACACATAAACAAACACCGATCAGCACTTCACACACACACATAAAAATGAAATCGACAAAACGTCACTCATTTTTAATTTTTTATTTTTTTTTAAAATTTAACGGCAGCACTACAAAATTGCAAAGTTTTCGGTTTTTAAAAATTCATTCGTTCACAAACAAACAAACAACTCCCATTCAATTATATAATTCAGATACACACCCATTATTTAAAAAGTTCAAAGGTTATACAATAATACCTTTTACACATATATATTTTATACAAAGTGAAATTTTTATTTTTTAAATTACAGTTACACACTAAAAATTCATTTCAGCAAATACAGTACACTACAAGGTGATATTATATATAAAAAATAAAATAAACAACAACATCAGTATATCAACAAAATAAAAAGTCAAATATTAATTAGGGGTGTTTTAGTGTGTGTGTTTTATTATTTTTTTTATACACACCCTCTTATAATAACAATAATAATATAAATTTATATAATAATTGCAGTTTACAACGGGTTAAATTTAATTTTTTCTCTATATATTTTTTTTTTTTTAAAAATAATTCATCATCACCATTTATTTATATACCATTATTTTAAATAACAATAATAATAATAAAGTAATAAATCAATTTCAAATTTATTATTATTATTATTTATTATAAATATTTTTGAAGATCAAAAACACTAGTAAAAAGAACAAATAATAATTGGATATTTTTTTAAAAAAAAGGTTTGTTTCAAAATTCATTTTCACTGTATATGTGTTGCTATTACTATTATTATCACCATATATTGTTATTCAAATAAACAAATAATATATGTATATTATCTATCAATTTTAAATAATTTTTCACACCACCACCATACATACATACATACATGAATACAATTGGTCATTATATAATTTTATGCGTTTGACGTGTTGTCATATGTGTGCATACAAAAATATCGATAATCTATTATACAATTAGATCACACACTCATACACACCAATGCATTCAATTTTTTTTTTTTTTTTTGTTTTGTTTGTGTTAATTAATAATAACCAGCGATACAAAGTGGGTAATGAGGTTATTATCTTACACTATAATTTCATTCATTTCCATTCTGTACTTCTATTCATAAATATTATATACAATTCAACAAATAAAATAATACACATAATACACATAATAATAATTGTTAGATTGATACAAATATTAACATATTAAAATATATAATAGTATTTTTAAATTTATACTTCAAAAGTGAAATAACCTTAACAAATAATGATTAAAAATGAAAGTTCTCCAACCTCAAAAACCAAAGTAACATCAACAAACATTGATGAAAATAATAATGAAATTTCAAATCGTGATAATAATAATAATAATAACAGTGGTAGTGGTAGTAATAATAGAAGTAGAAGAAACAGTATAGGAGACAACAACAACAACAACAACAACAACAGCAATGACATTACAAATGAATTAAATTCAACATTGGATACACTTATTATTAATAAAGAGAATATTGGTACATATATAATTGGTTCATCAATTCCATTAACGGTTCAACAACAACACCAGAATGAACACCATGGTAATAATAGTGACTATAACAGTAAATCATCATCACCACTATCAACTTCTTCAACTCCATCTAGAAAATTAAAATCAAAATATAAAAATTCACCTCCACTTTTATCAAGTAATGCTTATAATGGTAGTGACGATGATAATGATAATGAAGAAAATATAATTAGTAGTGGTGGTAATAGTGTTGGTGCAGGTAATGGTGGTGGAGGTCAAGTATTAGAAACATATAATTTAGATTATGAATTACCACCATCTTCATCAAATAAATCACTTAAAAATTTGATTAAATCAACATTATCAAACAGTAATAAAAAACAACATCAACCACAACAACAACCAAAATCAAATAAAATTGAAGATGTTGAAGATGATGGATCAGGTGAAGATATGTTACTAGTTGATAGAATGATTGGATATAAATCAACAACAAGTAAAGAATTGATTTATTGGTGTTCAATTATTTTTACATTTGGTGTATCATTATTGATATATTATTGGTTTGAATTATTATATGTTAAAGTTAGATATGAAATAACAACAACATTATCAAATTCAACGTGGGTATTAATTTATTCAAAAGATTCAAGATATGAATTTTGTAAAGTATTGAAAACAACACAATCAACATCAACAACACAATCATCATCATCATCATCATCATCATCATCATCATCATCATCATCATCATCATCATCATCATCATCAACAAAATATTTAATTTATAGATTTTCAAGATTCTTTTTCAATGAAGAAACAAAAGAATTTGAAAAAAGTAAATTAAATAATTATTATGAAAAAAGTAAATTATTGGAATTAATTTCAAGTGGGTTAGATTGTTCAAGTTTATCATATTTACAAGAAAGATTTGGATTAAATGAAATTAATTTTCCAGTTAAAAATATACCAAAATTATTAATGGAAGAAGTATTACATCCATTTTTCATTTTTCAATTGTATTCAGTTTTTTTATGGTTTGCAGAAGAATATTATTATTATGCAATTGCAATTTTAATAATTGCAACTGTTAGTGCTGTAATTTCATTGAAAGAAATTCGTGGTAATTTATTATCACTTCAAAAGATTGCACATTTTACATGTCCAGTTTCAGTATTACGTGATAATGGTAAAATGGAAACAATTGAATCAACAGAATTAGTACCAGGTGATATCATTGAATTAACTCAAGGTTTCATTTTACCATGTGATGTTATATTATTATGTGGTCAAACAATTTTAAATGAATCAATGTTAACAGGTGAATCAATTCCAGTTACAAAATATAGTGTACTTACAGATGAAGAAATTAAATATTATCGTACAAATAATAAATCATTATTAGGTGGTGAAGATGATTGTAAAGATTTATCAAAAGAAAGAAGATCATTATTATTTGGTGGTACAATTATTGTTAAATTATTATCAACTGGTAATGATAACAATGGTAACAATAAAGTAATGGGTATGGTTAGAAATACATCATTTCAAACAACAAAAGGTAAATTAATTCTTTCAATTCTTTATCCAAAGAAATCACATTTTAAATTCTTTGCTGAAAGTTTGAAATTCATTGGAGTACTTTGTTGTTTAGCATTAATTGGTTTTGTTATATCAGTTTGGCGTTTAAAAACATTGGGTGTTGATTCACATACATTGGCATTACGTGCATTAGATTTAATTACAATTGTAATTCCACCTGCTTTACCAATGGCAATGACAGTTGGTACTGGATTTGGTTTATCAAGATTACGTAAATCAAAAATTTATTGTATTTCACCACAACGTTTAAATATGGCAGGTAAAATTCAAGTATTTTGTTTTGATAAAACTGGTACTTTAACTGAAGAAGGTTTAGATTTATTAGGTATTTTAACTACTTCATCAATATCATCATCAACAACAACAACAACATCAACACCATCATCACCAAAACAATTATCAAATAATAATTTATTAAATATGGTATCAACAACAACTCAACAACAACAACAACAACAACAACAATTACAATCATTTAAATTTAATTCAATTATTGATCCAAATAAAGAATCATTTAATAATAATCAATCAACACTTAGAATATTAATGGCAACATGTCATTCACTTAGTATGATTGATGATGTTGTATCTGGTGATCCATTAGAAATTAAAATATTTCTATCAACTCATTCAAAAATATTAGATAGTGGTAGTAATGGTGGTCAATCAATTTCAATTGAATCAAATGAATATTATCAAGAAGAAACCATTGTAAATTATTTAGAGAATTTTGATTTTCAATCAAAACTTCAAAGAATGAGTGTGATTGTTCAATTACAATCAACTGGTAAATGTATGTCATTAGTTAAAGGTAGTCCTGAAATGATTAAAGGTTTATGTTTACCATGGTCACTTCCAATGGATTATGATAGTCAATTATCAATTTACACTGAAAAAGGGTATCGTGTATTAGCATGTGCATACAAAAATTGGGATCCAACTATAATTTATGCAAAACGTGAATTACTTCGTCAACAATCAGAATCACAATTAATATTCCTTGGTTTCATTGTTATGGAGAATAGAATTAAAGAACAATCTGCACCAATTATAAATACTTTACAAAAAGCAAATATTCGTACAGTTATGGTTACTGGTGATAATCCATTAACTGCAACATGTGTTGCTAAACAGTGTGGTATAGTTAGACCAGATTCATTATTATTCATTGGTAAAATTGATTCAAATGATCCAAATAATGAATTAGTATGGGATCAAGTAGTATCATCTGAGTCATCAGATTCTAAAGTAAGTGGTAGTTCATCATCAAGTAATGGAATTCATTATTTAGATCCTTCTACATTACTATTAGATGGTAGTGATACAAATGGTGGTAGAGATTATAATTTAATTATAACTGGCCCAGTATTTAAACAAATTTATAATCAATATTTATCAAGTGGTTCAATTAAATTTATAAATATGTTAAGACGTGGTATTGTTTATTCAAGAATGACACCAGATGAAAAACAAACACTAGTTGAAGAATTACAACGTGTTGGGTTATATGTTGGTATGTGTGGTGATGGTGCAAATGATTGTGGTGCATTAAAAGCAGCACATGTTGGTATTTCATTATCTGAAAGTGAGGCATCTATTGCTGCACCATTTACATCAACAATTACAGATATTTCATGTTGTCCAATATTAATTCGTGAAGGTAGAGCATCATTAGCAGTATCATTTAAATTATTCCAATTTATGGGTATGTACAGTTTAATTCAATTCTTTTCATGTTTATTGGTTTATTTCTGTGCAAGTGTATTGGGTAATTGGATGTATTTATATCAAGATTTATATGTTATATTCCCATTGGTTATATTTTTAGGTATGACTAAACCATGTAATAAATTATCAATTAAACGTCCATCTGGTAGATTAATATCTGGTGCAATTGTTGGATCATTATTAGTACATATTTTAGTTTGTATTTCATATTCAACTGGTTTATATTTATTGGTTAAAAGTAAATCATGGTATATCGAACATGGTCCAAATGATGAGTTCCTTGAAAATAGTATTTTCCACTATGTAACCACTACTCTCTTTATTTTTGGGTCATTTCAATATTTAATAATGTTGTTAACATTTTCATTTGGTAAACCATTTTTAAAACCATTCTATACAAATAGATGGTTATTCATTGTTTATTTAATTACATTAACCACAACATTGTTAATATTGTTTGTACCAGTTGAAAGTATTTGGAAATTTGGTCAAATGTTAATTTTACCAGTAAGTTGGAGATTCACAATTTTTGGTTTTGTAATTGCAAATTTAATTTCAAATATCATTGTTGAATTTTCATTCTTTATCTACAAACAAAAGAAATCAAAAAAGAAAGTTTTAAATATTACTCAAATATTTACAAAAGATGCTCCAAAAGATAATAGAATATCTGAAAATTCTGTTTTAATTCCAATTCATGATAAATAAAATAATAATAATAATAATAATAATAATAATAATAATAATAATAATAATAATAATAATAATAATAAACAAATAAATAATTGATATTTAAATAAATAAACAAATAATTGATATTTAAATAAATATTCAAACAAAAAAAAATATATCTTCGACGCAGTGGTATTTTTATTAACAATTAAACAATAGTCTCGGTATAAATGTGCAGCATCAATTATCAAAAAGTATTGTTATTTATTAATGTGTTAAGGTAATGACAATGAAAGAATTTCAACTGGTGAAAATGGGTTATCACAATTATCACAAATAAACCAATAATTAAAGAAATTGATGTAATTCAAGATTTTTGTAAATCAAATAAACAAGTAAATTATAATATCGATAATTTCTTTATTACTTTGTATTTCAAAACATGATGTAAGTAATTGGTTATGACATTATAATTATTATTATTTAATAATATACTAATGTTCTAGGCAAAATTTTACAGTGTATAACTTTGGGTTATAGTATCAATTGATAAACTTATTATTGGATTTACACTATTAGTGC
>JACAFY010018741.1:0-12984 GCA_015252635.1 Dictyostelium capitatum | reverse complement strand
CCCCCTGTTTTAAACCCACACTATAAAAAAAACAACCCCCATAAAAACCAAAATTAAAAAAAAAAAAAACCCGCCCCAAAATATACCAATATCAAAAAAAAAAAAAAAAAAAAAAGTTGGTGTTTTTGTAAATTATAATCAAATTTATTTTTTTTATTTATTTTTTTTTTTTGATTGATTGCTTATAAATTAATAGTACATTGTATGTATGCGATATGTACTCAAATAAAATATATTTAAAGTTTTAGAATTAGAATTTAAAAATATTAATTTGTACAAACACACAGTCCAACTTCATTTTAATGTGGTTTTTTTTTTTATACTATATTAACCACTACAAAGTACACCAGACCTTAAAAAATACATGCACAAACACGCACACTAACCTATAAAGATCATATTTATAAAAAATAAAATCATACCAATTTTTTTTTTTTTGACCCCCTAACACACACACCTTCCCACATATACAAAGATCATATTTATAAAAAATAAAATAAATAAAAACAATATACAATATATATAATAATTAAAATAATAATAATAATAATTTTTTAAAAAAAAATAAAAACAATAAATAAATCCTTCGTCATATTAAATACAATTAAACACACATATACATACAATATACAATATACATAAAAGTACAAATAATTTTATAATTTTTTTTATATAATCAAATAATCTTTAAATTCTATAAAAAAAAACTTAATTTTTTTGGTGTTTGTATACTACTACTACTATTTAATTACAAATTTTATTTATTTAATATCTATATATATTATGTTATAACTGTGGTCTTAAAATATATTATTATATTTTTGAAATATTATAAATTCTAAAAAAAAACAAAAAACAAAAAAAAAAAAATGTAAATTTCCATAAAATTACTTGGTTATTAATAATAATAATAAAAGGATCAAATACACTCATCATATACAAAGTATTATTCAATTAATAAGTCACCATAATTTGTATATTTTTAATCTATCATGTGTGTATGTACACTACGAAAATATATATTATCCTCTTTTTTTTTTAAAAAAAAAAAAAAAACTTATTTGTATCACTGTTCAATTTTTTACAAAGTATTTAATTTTTTTACAAAAAACCCAATATTTGTAAAATGTAAAATCTATAAAAATAATAAATATTTTGTTATTTATTTGTTTTTTTTGCTTGTTTGCTTGTTTGTCACCTATTTTTTTCATATACTATTTGAACCCAACGATTGTATTAATTTAATATATTTAATGTTTTTTATGTGTACTAATTTAAATATTGCCATTTTTGTTTTATTTTATAAAACTTTAAAAATATTTATATATTTATTATATTTATTTAAAATGTGTAGCTACAATAATAAATTTTATTCAATTAGAAATAATAATAATAAAAACAACAACAGCAGCAGAATGCCATTAGATTATTCAATTGAAAAGGTGACTTCTATTAAATCTGAAAGTATATTACCATTTATTAAAAATGAAACAAATAAATTAATTAATAGTTGTGTATATACTATATCAAATTCATCACCTCCAAATGAAAAAAGTGATGATACCAATAATAATAATACATTCGAAAATAAATCAACTTCTAAAACAAACACAATGTCACCTTCTTTAAACTCATCATCACAATCTTCATCTTCTTCTTCATCACAATCCGACAATAATAACAAAACAACATCAATTTCAAATATTACCGAAAATAATAATGAATCAAGTTTTAAAAGTAGAAAAAAAAAATATTATGATTCAGATTATTTAACCGAATTAAAAGATATTAAAAATATAAATTTATTATATAATGACTTGATTAAAACTCAAAATAGTAATCTTCAACAAAATAGAAATAATATAAATAATATAAATAGAATTAACAACAATAATAATATTAATAATATAAATAATAATAATAATAATAATAAACCAACAAGACATCAACCAATATTAAATAATGTAAATAATAATAATGGGGTTAATATGGAACCAAGTTTAGTTAGATCATATGCAATTTGTTGTAATATATGGGCATATAGTTTATCAATGGCATCAATTTTATATGGATGTACATTAGCATATAGAGTAACAAATGAAATTGATGTATTTAATTTTTGTTTAATATTATCATTTTCAATTAATATTCAAGGTATTCAATCACTATTAGCTATTGATAGAGATATAAAAAGTCGTGGTCAAATTGTATTAACCGCTAGAAATTTGACAAAATCAATTGTAAAAAAGTTTTTAATTGGTCATTGTGTATTCACAATATTAAATATATTGTTAATATTATATCGAGTTGGTATTGAACGATTCTTAGTTATGGGTCCACTTATGGCAATTACATTCCTTCTTTGTTTATTTATAATTGGGTATCCACTTGAAGTTAGAATATATGGTACAACTGAATTAGCAGTTCCAATATTTTTTGTGGTATTGGTAAAACTATCATACTTGATGCAAACATTTCAATATAATGATTTATTTTTTTTATATGTTTTACCAATTGCATTAGTTATAGAAGGTTCTCATCATTCATTCAATATGAAAAATATTAAATATAATTTAACTGAAAGATATAAATCATTAGCTGGTGTAATGAATAGAAGACATTCTGAAATTTTATTTTTATTTTATTATATATTGTATGTATATATATTCACTACTATATCCACCTATCTATAACACCTACCATATATTGTGTACTAATATATACATTGTATTTTTTTCTATGTCATCTTATTTAGATCGTATATATTATTAATTTTTATTTCAATACTTCAAAATAGATTAATGATATCATTACCAATTTTAATATTGCCTAAATTAAAAAAGATTTTAATATCTTTAAAAAATGATAACCTTGAAGAATTAAATGAAGAAACTTCACAATTTTCATTTTATTTTGGGATTTTAACATCAATTGGTATGATTTATTAATAAAAAAAATAAATAAAAGCGTGATGTTTTATAAAATAAAATTAAAAAAAACCAGGCAAAAAAATGAAAAATAATAAAAATTTTACTTTTTTTTTTTAAGACTATTGGTGTTGATATTTTCCTATATTGGTATTGAACAATTGTAATATTATTATAAAAACAATAGTAGTAACCATTACTATTATTGTTATTATTAAAACAACTTACATACACAAAAATGAAATTAAGAGAACTCTTTATATGGATAAACTTATTTACATTTGTAATATCATTATTACTTTGTGTATTCTTTTTTGAAAAGATATGGGGATTAGATGTATGTAGTAATTGTATTGTTTAAAATACATACACACATACACATATATACATATATAATATTAATTGTATATAAAAATTACAGAAATCATTAGTAAGTGAATTTTCAAAAGGAGATTGTCAAATTAGTTCAATTTCTATTAAAAATAAAACAGAGTTTTGGCCATGTAATAGTGAGAATGATAATTTATGGTGGTACGTTTATTTTAAAGATGAATTTTATCAAAAAGTTGTTCTTAAAGGGACAGATCCTCATGAAAATATTGATCCTGAAATTGATAATGGAGAATTTTCAAATTGCTTCCATGGAATTATATCAGTTTCATTTAATTATAGCGACCCATTAAATGATGGTAAAACATCACTAGCACATTCAAATATAACAGGACTATTTTCAGCAAACCAAACTTGGGTACAAGGATACTTAGAACCATATACTAAATTAAATAGAATAGATTGTTATTATAAACCATTAAATCCATTTCAAGTATTACCATTTTTACCTTCAATTTCATCAATTGGTTTAATTTGGGGTTTTATTTTCTTGGCATTGACAGTAATTTCATTTATTACAATTTTAACATTATCAATTTACAGATATAAATATAGAAAAGATAAATATATGATATTTTTAAATAACAATGGTAATAACAACAACAGCAACAGTTTAAATAATAGTAGTAGTAGTTTAACAAATTTAAATTTAAATTCAAATAGAAAGAGTAATAATATTGGTGGAAATTTGACTAGTAATTCTGGTAAAATCAGTACAGCTGGTATTGCATCATCAACACCTAAAAATATAACACCAACAAATCAATCAAATACATCATCCCCAAAAAAGAAACATATAATTGAATCAACATTGGATTTTGCTGATTTTTCATTTAATCTTCAACAAGCAACAAATCAAAAACAACCACAACAACAACAAAGTAATAATACACCCATAAAATCATCATTAAAACAACCTTCTTCAATTAAAAATAATAATACAACAACAACTACAACTTCTACAAATGTAAATAATAATAATAATAACACACCACCAATTTCAGTAACACCACCACAAAAGAAAAGCAAAAATTTAATAATTGATGATAGTGATGATGATGATGATAATCAACTTTTAATTCCATCAAATAAATAAAATACATAACTAATAATGGTTCTGTTATAAAAATAGTACTATTACTTTTTATTAAATAATTTTTAAATATGTTTTTTGTTGTTGTTTGCTTAATTATCTTTCTTTTCAATGACTGGTTTTCTACTGTTGGCGTTTCCACTTTTATATGAAGAAATGAAAAATTGAATGAATAAACCAAGAAAACTTAAAATTACAAAATCACTAAATAATGAAGTACCCACTGTACCTGCGCATTGATTTTCAATACCAGTTGAAGTTATATTATAGAAATGCCATATTAAATGTGATCCCATATCAATTACAAATTGAATAATTTGAACGATTGTTATATATTTTCTCCACCATGGTTTATTACCTCTTTGTGTTTCAAAGTAGTAGTAATACATTAAAATATGTACAAAACAATTTGCTGATATATCCACCCATGCTACACCTGTATTCATTTTTAAATTTATCCAAACTAACCAAAGTGTAATAAAATGATGATAAACATGTAAAAACATTAATTTTTTCTGTTATGTCATGTTATGTTTTTAAATCATTAGTACTTATTGTTGTTGTTGTTGTTGTTGTTGTTGTTGTTGTTGTTGTTTACATGTATGTTTACATGTATGTAATGATGATAATATAATACAATGACTTACCTTTCTTAAAACTTGAATAATTGTATCTACAAATTCATAAACTTTACTAAGATAAAAGATGTAATAACTAAAACTGACAAGTCCACTATCAATTGGTCTACATAATGTTTCAAATAATCCTTGTGGGAATGATTGTGTTGCCATTGGTACAATGACACCTAAAAACATTAATAATGAAAGGCCACTAAGGAATAAATTATGAACCAATGAAAAACTATGTAATTTAATTTCTTTTCTATTTTTCATTATGTTTTGTAATACATAAATAACTATTAAATACCCAAATGAACAAACAATTGGAAATGTTATACTTGAAAATGGTGTTTCATCATTTACCCTAATATTAAAAAAAAAAAAACAATTGTATTAGAATATGAAAATCACATGGTCAAACACTTTATTGATATTTGTAATAACACACCATCTAAATTTATTGATATTTCCAACTGGGTCTTTTAAAAAATCCCTAATGTTACCTTCTATGAATTCCATTGCGCAGTGTGTTGTTTTTGATTTGAAAAATAGAATATGACGATTACGAAAAAAAAAATTTGTGAACGAAAAATAATTGCGCTTTGAGTTTTAAAAAATTTTAAATTTTTATATTTTTTAAAATAAGTGTAAACCGTAACAATATATAATATCTTAAATTATTATTTTTTATTATATGAGTGAATGTAATTTATTAATTACAAATTTGCAATAATATTATAGCTATATTAAAAAGTTTGAATTGAAAATATAAAAAAAAAAAAAAAAAAAAAAAACAAGGAATTTGATAAAATTTTTTATAAAAAAAAAAAAAAAAATATAAAAATTTAAAATAAAAATTTTTTATTTAAAAAAAAAAAAAAAAAAAAAAAAAAAAACACCACGCAATTGCTTCTCTTTTTTATAAAAAAAAAAAAAAAAAATTTAAAAATTGTTCGTTACAATTATTTCGGTTACGATAAAAAAAAACGATAATGGTGATATTATATATTTATATAGAAATAAATGAAAACTATAATAATGTCATAGGAATATATAAAAATGTAATAATAACATAATTTATACAAAAATTTTGTACTACTTTTTTTTTTTTTTGGTATGTGTATATACACATAAAAATAAAAATAAAAAAAAATTATATAAGCAAAGAATTTTTTAATCTTTTTCCTTCATTTTTTTTTTTTTATATGACTGTGTGTGTGTGTGTGTTTGTGTGTTTGATTGAGTTTTAGATATCTACTAGAAGAGTAGTAGATAAGATTTATTTTTTTAATAGTTTATTATTATTTTAAAATAATACCAGAATGAAAAGAACGCAATTTTATTTTTTTTTTTTAATTTTTTTTTTATGATTTTCAAAGAGTATCCGAAATTTTAATTAAATTTTTATTTTTTTCATTTGAACACACGCATTATCATAAATAATAATACATTATATAATATAATAAATGGATAGTAAATTAATAAATTTTATTAAAGTTGATTCAAATAAATTTGAAGAAGAATCAATTGAATTTATTAAAAAAGTAATTAGAGAATCAATTGCAGTTAGAGGTGTAGCAGTTATAGGTTTATCAGGTGGTTCAACACCAAAACCAATCTATGAAAAATTGGGTCAACAAGATGATAGTACTATAGATTGGTCAAAAGTATACATATTTGCAGTAGATGAAAGATACATTGAAAAGACAAGTAAAGATTCAATTTACTATTTAATTTCAAATAGTATATTCTCTGTAAGATCTCAATTGCTTGCAAGTAATTTCATTACACCAAATACAGCATTACCATTAAAAGAATGTATTCAACAATATTCATTGGAATTAAAACAATTATTTGAAAAATCAAATGGATCACCAGATTTAGTTACATTGGGTATGGGTGAAGATGGTCATATCGCTTCTATTTTCCCAAATTCTCCAGTATCACCATTAGATCATACAGAATTAGTTTATCATACAACAACAGAACGTTTTGCAATTTTCGATCGTATCACCACAAACATTAATTTATTATCATCTGCTCGTTCAAAAGTATTTTTTATGAGTGGTGTTGCAAAGAAACAAGTTTGGGATGAAATGTTTAATTCCGCTGAAAACGTAAATAGATGGCCTGCTCATAAAATTATAACTTCAGGTAATACAAATGTAATTTATAGAGATTAAATATATATGTATAAATATTATTTAAATAAATCACATTAGTTATAACAATCAAGTTCACACAAACTGCGAAATCATGGCTTTATTATTTTTTTTTTCTGGTCTAAAAATAAAAATTTCATCAAAAAAATTTGATTTTTTAACCAGACTAAAAATTTTCCTGTTTTATTTTTATTTTTAGAATTATATAAATAATTTAATCTTTCTACTAATAGGGTACTTTCATTTATTTATATATATATTTATGCACACATAATTTCAAATTTTAAAGACATATATAAAAAATACATTTGTTTATATAGACTTTTTTTTTTTATAAAATTATTATTTGTGTAATAAAATAATAACAAATCAACCAAAAAAAAAATAGAAATCGTTAAAATTATAATAATACTCATATAATTTCAAGTAGTAGTAGAATCTGAAAACATGTTTATTTTTATTTTCATCAAATAAAAAAAAAAAAACAAATTTGATTAAAAATTTTCAAAAATTCAACTTTTACCAGACAAAAACAGGATTATTTGTTTTTTTTTGTTTTTTTTTTTTATAGAATTTAGCAAATAATTTTATTTCCATTAACATATTACCTACTCACCCATTTTTTAAAAAAAACAACTCCTAATAAATTATATTTATAGCAATAATAATAATTTTGTTATTACAAAATATTTTTTTTTTTTTCAATAATAATAATAATAATTTTAAATAACTATTAAAAATAATTAAATAAAATTTTTTTGAAAAAAAATATATATATACAAAATTTATAAAAAATGGCAAGAAGTCAAGGTGGTAGTGTTTCAGGTAAAAGTTCATCAAGTAAATCAAAAAAAAGTAATAGTGGTAATAGTGATAATAGTAGTACAGATAGTTCATATTCATCAGAATCAGAAAATGATGTATTAAGAAGACGTATGAAAATGGATGAATCAATTTTATACTGTGAACGTTGTGATTTTAAAACTGGTACTTCATTTAAATCAAATTATAATTCATTTGGTTTAACAAATAGTGGTCTTGTATTTTTTGGATCATTTGCAGTTAAAAAAAAAAGAAAAGTTGTACCATTTAAAAAGATATCTGGTGTTGAATGGTTAGCAGATGACAGTGTACAAATTGTGTTACCAATGGAAAAAGGTAAAGATAAAAATTATCAAATTAAATTTAAAAAAACTCATAAAGGTTCACCATTTAGATTAATTGAATCAAGATGGAAAGCATCACATGTTGATGTATGTATATATTATATATTGATATAGTAATATAATAGTAAAATATGATTTATAATTATTAATACCCACATAAATATCTCTATTGTTACTTTAACAGAATTCAAGAAAATTACCAACTGGTGAAGAATTATATAGAAATCCATCAACACCAAATTTATTAAGACATTTTCAAAATATACCAAGAGACGAGAGATTAGAATTATCATATAGATGTAGAATTAAAGGATCATATGAACAAAATTATGGTGTTATATTTGTAACCCATACTCGTATATTATTCCTTTCAATTGATTCGACATATAAAAGTGAAGAAATTAGATTTGAAAGAATAAATGATATAACTGAATCATTACCAACAAATGGAAAATTAAAGAAATCAATAATAGTTTCAATTGGTAAAGATCAAGCATACACATTCTCTTCATTTGAATGTAAAGAAGAATCATATGAACAAATTAA
Organism: Dictyostelium capitatum; assembly: GCA_015252635.1. Classification (NCBI taxonomy): domain Eukaryota; phylum Evosea; class Eumycetozoa; order Dictyosteliales; family Dictyosteliaceae; genus Dictyostelium; species Dictyostelium capitatum. Next base: position 4,080 of record JACAFY010018741.1, on the reverse strand, counting down.
ATATTCATGGGAATGTTTTAAAAAAGAACATGAAAAAACAACTTTAGCACAACAACAAATATTATATCAACAACAACAATTACAACAATTACAAATACAACAACAACAACAACAATTATTAATTCAACAACAATTATTAATTCAACAACAACAAACTAATGGTGTTAGTGGTAGTCCATTATCAAATTCACAAACAATACCAAATCCATTATCAAATTCACAATCAATTCAAAATCCAAATTTTTCAAATTGTGGGGTTGGTGTTGGTGGAGGTGGTGGTTTAACTATTTCAACTTCAAATATGCCACCACCACCATCACCACAACATCAACAACAACAACCAACTCAACATTATAGTGTTAGTGAACCAGCACCATATTCAAGAACATCACCATATACAAGCTGTTTAAATAAACCACAATTACTATCATCATCTTCACCATCATATATGAATGGAAGTATTAGTAATAGTGTTTCAAGTGATCCTTTATCCTCATCAAATTCATATCTTACTAGTAGTGTTAATAGTAATGCAAGTGGTCAAAATGATTATAATACAAATATATATACCAATGCTAATGCTCAAGTTACACCATCAGGCGCAGTAGCAGAATTTAAAAAAGTTCAAAAAGAAAATAATGGTAAATTTCATTCAAGTGCAACACCAGATTTAAGTCAAAAAGAAGCAATGAAACAAAAATTATTAAAAATGAAATCAAGAAGATGTTGTTCATTATTTTATTAAAAGATCTAATAATAATAAATAAACAAAATAAAAAATCCATGTAATCATATTCATATTCATATAAACTATTACTTATTATTTTTATTATTATTTTAATTTACTATTATCATTAAATGTTAATTCAAATGATTTGTTATTTGGTAATTTCAATTCAAAATTAATTGAACTTGGTGGTAATATTAAAGATGTTATTGAATTTGGTAATTTTGAAATTAAATTTACTAAACATGTTTTTGTAAATAAACTTTGTTTTAAATTTAAACATGTTAATGATTCTGGTAATTTGTTAATTTTTGATAATATTAAATCATTATAACCTTGAATTTCTAATACTTTTAATTCATTTGGAAGTGAATCTTCTGAAATTGAACCAATTGTTAAATCTTTTGAAAATAATAAACACAAATTTGTTACACTACTTGGTATTGTATTTGGTAAAATAGATCCACATAATTCAATTTTTAAATTTGTTACATTTGGTGGTAATGAATTTGGCATTATAATAATTTTACTATCAGTATAATCATATTCATCAATTGTAAGATTTTTAATTGATTTGCATTTAAATAAATTTGAATGTGGTTCAATTTTACCAGTTATACCAATAATAAATGTTTCAAGATTTGGTGGTATAAAATTAAATAATTCTTTACTATAATCTACATTTGATAACATACCAATATCACATTTTATTTGTAAATGAATTAATTAATTTGGTAGAATAAAATTTTTATAAAGATTATTAATGTTGTAAATACATTTTAATTTTGTTAAACTTTCTGGTAATATACCATGGTTACCAAAAACAACTCTATCCAATTCAAGTGAGGTTATACCAAATGGAATATCACCAATACGTAATGGTATACCTTGATTACGCCAAAAACTATTAAATTTTAAATGTTTAATTGTATTTGGTATAATAATTGATCCAGTACCTTTACTATTATCATTTGATATATTTACACATTTTGAAAATGAAATTGATGTTATATTTGGTTGAACAGTATGTTTTTTATCATTATTATTAATAATTGAACAATTAGTTATTGTATGTACTGTTGATGGTATTGTTGTAATTGATGATTCATATGTAGTGTTGAATGTATATTCTAAAACTTCAACACCTTCTGGAATTATTTCACCTTTAACATATTTATCACAATATAATTTTAATATCTTTAATACACCACTTCTTGGTAAATCACCAATTTCTAATTCATTATCATTATCTCCATATACTAGTGATGTTATATATTCGATTTCTTTGTACTTTTTCAATTCATTTAAATCATAAAATTGTACATTTTCATTCCTACGAAATAATCTTGCATGTTTAAATATTTCATTTGATAATACTATATTACCAAAAACAGATTTAAATAATTCATATATGTTCATATTGGAATGTTTTGAATGTTGTTTGGTTATTTATTTTTTATAAATTAAATCCTAAAATTTTCAAATAATTATTTTTAAATTTTTTTTTTTTTAAAAATTAACCGCCATTCAAACAAAACAACAACACACAAACAAAACTAATGTATACATTATACAAATCTGTTTTTGGTAGTATTGTATTATCAAATCAAATATTTAAATATTCAAGATTATATAAAAAGAATGAATTTATGGAATTTGATGATAGAGAAATGTTGGTGGAATATCCAGAAAAAGAATATATAAAACACTTAATATACAGTGGTGAAGAATTATTGAAAAAAGGTGATTTACCAGAATATGGTGTATTACAATCAATTAATATAGAATCTTATGGTTTGAATGTGTATTTAGAATCTAGTGATGTTGGTATAATACCATATGGTGTTGAAATGATAGAATGTAATGAAATTGAAATGCGAATGCTAAAATTATTTCCCAAAACAGTAAATACAGTAAAAAATATAATAATAAATAGTAGTAATGATATATATATCCCATCAAATATAACTTCAATTTATTTTAAAGTTACAAACACACCAGAATTAAATCTCAAACAATTTGAATCAATTAAAACTTTGTCAATTTTTAATTCAATCAATTACGGAGGAAATATGGATATTCAATTACCACAATCATTAACTAAATTAGAATTGTTAAATATACCAAATAAATTTTCATCAAATATAATACCCAATACTATACTTTCATTGGTATTAAATGAAATAGATATAGTTGATAGATTACCACAATGTTTAACATATTTAAAATTATATGAAACACCAATGCATTGCTATACCGCTGAAGAATCATTGAAATTAATTTCAATATTACCTCAAACATTAACTAAATTAACTGTACCAGATTCATTTGAAACTTTTAAATTTATATATCCATCTAATATTAAAACTATTAAATTTAGATAATGGAATGTTTTAAATAAAATAAATAAAAGAATTGGTTGGGAATAAATTTGGTGTGAGTGGTTGATTATATCCATCCATTTCAATTTTCATTATTGTAGTGTTGTTTTTGCTGTTCTTGATATTGAATTATATTATTATAATATCGAATTATATTATCATATTGAATTTGTATATGTTGTTGATATGATATCATCATCATTTTTATTAATGTAACTATTATATATCCATTGATAAATAATATTATTCATTATTGTGTGTGTGCTTGAGCCTAAATGAATTTTTATTATTTTTAAATTATTGGTAAGCAAAATTTATTATTTATTTTAAAAATCTAATATATATATTTTAACACAAAATCAGTATCCCAACTGTTGAATATTTAAATAATCAATTTAGTCATTTTTAATATAAATATGTTGCAAAGAACCATGTAATATACTATCACTGATAAATCTTGTTGAACACTCAATACACACCTGGATCAAATCTGTGATTCTTCCAATACTAATTGATTGAGGGGATGTGTTACTTGTAATTGGTCCTTGATAAAGGTGTAATTTCAATGAAGTTAATGTAATGTTTGGGGTTGTATATAATATTAAATGAACTTAGTATCAATGTTGTTAAACAACTGGTATTGATTGATTAAAAAATTATAATTTGAAAGTTTTAATTGAATGAGGGAAAATGTTAAATTTTTTTAAATTGTAAAAATCAACAAATATATATAAATATATAAATAATAAAAAAAAGATTTTGTGATGGTTATATAAATCACCTGTTATTTTATAATCAATTGAATCTCAGTTGCTTTTTGGTGGTGTTACTTTTTTTTAAATTAATTTTTTTTTTTAAATTAATGTTTTTTTTTTTTTTTGTGTAAAAATTTGTTTTTTGGTGCAAAAATGTTTTTTTTTTTTTTTTTTTTTTTTTTTTTAAAATTTTTTTTTTTTTTTTATTTTTTTTTTT
>JACAFY010018730.1:0-13033 GCA_015252635.1 Dictyostelium capitatum | reverse complement strand
ACAATTAAATTTGGTAAAAGGTTTAATTATCCATTATCAAAAGGTATAATTCCAGATGGTGTTGAATCAGTTTATATCACAAATGAAAAATACCTAACTGTTTATCAAGAATCAATTCATTTACCAAGTTCATTAAAATATTTTAAAATTGCATTCTATCCTCAAATATTAGTATCAACTATACCAATTGGTTTACAAACACTTGCATTTACAAAACATTTTAATGATACTGATTTTGAATTAAAACAACTACCATGTAATATCACTAGACTCGAATTTGGTTATTACTTTAGATCATATTATAATGGTAGTAAATTACCGGGATTATTACCATCATCATTAAAAGAAATTGTAATTTCAAAAAATAATCTATCATATAATGATCTTTGTGCAAGTGGTAAATATAATATTACTCTTCTAAATTTAGAAATATAAAATTACTCAACCAGAGAATTTAGATAAATATAAAAATAAATAAATTTTTAAACACAGAGTGTTAACAGAAATTTCAGTTAAAAAAAATAAATACACACACCCATTAATAATAAAACAATAAACTATTTTTACCACTAAATAATACCACATAAAATTTAATTTCAAATAAAATAATCTTATTAAATCTAATATTGGAAGAGGTTGTGTTAAAATTATTAATTATTAATATATAAAATTAATAAACTAATTTCATATATTTTATTTTTTTCGTTATTATTAATTATATTGTCATTATTAATTGGTTAATTAGAAAATGGAGGAAATAAACAAATTTGAAAATATTAAAGAATGGGATTATTTAAAATATAAAGGACAAACTTTAAAATTACCATTAATTAAGTTTGATAAAGTAACTGTAAGTTTTAATAAACATTTACACGTAGAATCATTAGCAGAGGTATGGACAAAAGATAATATATCTATAGAATATTATGAACTGATAACAAAAAATCAATTGTTTGATATTATGGTATCGTCATATAGTATGATTGAAGATGAAAATGATTTTCTATGTTGTGTTAAATTAAATTATTATGGTTTTTTAATGGATTCAGTACACGAAAATTTAAATAGTTCAAATGAAATAGAAAATTCAATTTTTTATGGAAAAGATAGTAAACTTGGTTTAGTTTTAAAAGGAATTTATAATGATTATTATAAATGTTGTCCAAAAGAAAATGTTGATTATTTAATTAAAACAATGACTGGTTATGCAAATGGAGTTCTTTTGGAAAAAACTGGTATAGTTAATGCATCATTAAATAAAAAAGATTATTTTAAAATTAGAGAATATGATATGGCAATGTATGTAGTTATAAAAATGATTAATATGCAAGTAATTATTCCATTAGAAATTCAAGAAAATGATTTATTTATAAAATATAATAAATGGGCAAGTAAAGTAAATATTTGGTTAAATGATATATTTTCATTTTTTAAAGAATCAAAAGAAAAAAGAATGTTAAATTATGTTAAAATTTTAACAATTAGAAATGGTGGTTCAATTCAAAAAGCAATTGATTATATTGTTGAACTTGTTTATCATGCATTTTCAAAAGTTGACAAATATGAAAATCAATTAAAAGAAATTCAATATACAACAACCGCTGAAAAAAATAATTTATTAAAATATATTGAAAATATTAATTATTTAATTGCAGGGGTATTATATATGTACCCAAGAAAAAATCGTTATTCAACTTATTTTAATTCTGTTGATGTAACAAATAAAATTCAATCAATTTAAATATTCAAACTGTCACAATAAAATAAATATCTTTCTTTAAATTTTTTTTTTTCCATTAAATTTCCAAAATTATTATTTAATAAAAAATTATTAAATGCAAACAATGACAGTTATAAATACCATAGAGATAATAAATAATAAACAAATGATGATATCATATGATGAAAATAATAATAGATTATTTTATTTAATATGGAGAAATGTATATCTTAAAAAAAAGATATTAACAGATTGTTTATTTTTTAAAAATCATAGAAAAACAAAAATATTCGCAAAAATTAATCAATTTAATAATCATAGATTTTGGTATTACTTTCAAGACATTCAATTAAATAAAATTGATAATACAACTAAATATCCAATGTTTTTAGAATCAATTTCATTTGGGGATATGGTTATATCAATTAGTAAAGAATTTTTAACTACAATGTTTAATGAAAATAAACATTTATTAAAATTAAAGTTACCATCATCATATAATTCAAGTGAAATATTGGATATTATATCATCATCATCAAATAAAGTTCATACAATTGAATTTGGTAAATATTTTAATCAACCATTACCAATTTCATTATCATCAAATATTAATTTAAAGATATTAATATTCAGCGAACATTTTAATCAAAAAATTGATAATTTACCATTGGGTTTAACATATTTAAAAATTAATAGTGAATACAAGTGGATTTATACACAAAAATTTCATCATCCTATAAATATATCATTTTTAAAATCATTAGTTTATCTTGGTTTAACTGGTGGTTTAAATATTGAAATACCAATTGGTAGTTTAAATAATGGTGGTGTATTAAAAACAATTAAATTTGGTAAACAATTTAGTTATCCATTATCAAAAGGTATAATTCCAGATGGTGTTGAATCGGTTTATATTACAAATGATAAATATAATTTAATTAATCAAGAATCAATTCATTTACCAAATTCTGTAAAATATTTAAAGGTTGCATTTTATTCTGATAAATTATTATCAAATATACCAATTACATTGAAAACATTAGCATTTACAAGAAGATTTAAAGATAATGAATTTCATTTAAAATCATTACCATGTAATATCACTAGACTAGAATTTGGTTATTACTTTAAAAGTAAATTACCTGAATTATTACCATCATCATTAAAAGAAATTATATTATCAAAAAATAATTCATCATATAATGAACTTGTTAATAATTATTATTATAGTAAATATGAAATTATACATCCAAAATATAAACAATTATTTTAAATTATAATTATAAAACATGTAAAAAAGATTATTTAATATGTAATAATATGTGTGTGCGAGCTAAGGTGTGTGTTTGTGTGGGGTTTAATTTTTTTACAAATTATTATTTTACTATTTTTATTATTATTAAATTTGTATATTGTATAAATAAGGTGTGTGTTTGTGTGTGGGGTTTAATTTTTTTACAAATTATTATTTTAGTATTTTTATTATTATTATTTTTAATTCATACCAATAACAATAAAATAATCTTTATAGTTGTAAAGATTTTAAGATTATGAAATTATTATATTTATTAATAATATTATTATTATTAAATGTAATAATTGTAAAATGTCAAAGGTTATACTGGTATGATACAACAAGTGAAAAAAATATTGATTTTGATATGGTATGTTTATTTAATATTTTAAAATTTAAAATGTTAAATTTATATATTAATATAAATAACTTTTCTTTTCATTGGAATAGGATAATGTACCAGATAATACATTTACATATAATACAGGATCAGTTATTCCAATGATTTTTACCAATGGAGGTGAATATCCATTTTTAGAATATTCAAATGGAAATAATCCAACATATGATAATACTGGAAATACAATATTAATTAATAATGAAGCAACCTTTAATGCATGGACTAGAGTTATTGATCCTGATATTACTACATCCGGAATTACAGGTTTTCCATATTTTAATAGCTTCTTTTCAACTACATTTTTCCCTGGTATGATAATTATATATTTTAAAATTCAAGTACAACAATGAAAAACTAACTAATCTTAACAACTAATTTTTAATATTATAGTTGATGATTTAGGATTTGGTAACCCTCCTGGTGAACATAATTATAAATGGTGTGTTGCTATTGTATTAGATGGTCAATTGAATATGGATTTATATGGACCATCATTTTTACATATTGCTCATAGTGATGATTTATTTATTTTTCAAAATGGAAAACTATATTATAGTTATATAGGAATTACTGAAAGAGATACTTTTGATATAAACTTTAATGAATTTGGTAGACCATTTGAACTAACTGAAACAATTATTGTTAATTGTAATAGAAAAAAAAGAGAAAATTATCATTTATTAGAGTAAGTATCAATTATTGTTTATAAACAATTTCACATTGTTAATAACAACTTCCAACAATTATTAACATTGATATTATTGATCAAACCTTAAATAATTATTTAGAATTTTTTCAAATTTTCCATTACAGTGTGGTCGAATGGTAATTATATATATGCATCTTTATATCTATTCAAATTATAAATTATAATATTATATTTATTGTTTTATTAATATATTAATTATATATAATAGGATGAATGTGGAGTATGTAATGGTGATGGATCATTTTGTAGATGTGACGTCAATCCATATCAATGTCAAGATGATGAATATATATGTATTGAAAGAAATTGTGTAAATTCATATCAATGTGAAGAAACTGAATTTAATTGTACTAAAGCATATCCACATGATGCATGTGTTACAAAAGAGTGTCAATTATATGGCGGTTGTGTTACAAATACAGTACAATGTGATGATGGAAATCAATGTACAACTGATTATTGTGACCCATCAATTGGATGTATAAATGAATTAATTTCTGGTTGTGTTCCATGTGATCCAAATCATTGTATAACAATTGATCCATGTAATCCAATGGAATGTATTCCAACAGTAGATTTGGCAGGTGTTTGTGTTCAAAATTCAGTTAATTGTTCATCACCAAATCAATGTATAATTGGTAGTTGTTTACCTGAAAATGGACAATGTTCATTCGTAGAACAAAGAAATTGTAATGATGATGATCATTGTACGTCCGATTCATGTGATCCTGATATTGGTTGTGTATTCACTCCAATTCCGAATTGTTTACCATGTGGTGATACAAATTGTGTAACAATTGATCCATGTATTCCATTAGAATGTAGTCCAACCGATCCAAATATTTGTATTGAAAGACCAATAAATTGTTCACATCCCGATGTTTGTATAATTGGAATATGTCAAGATGGTGAATGTAAATTTGCACAATTAGATCCTTGTGGTATTGATCAAAGTAGTAGTGATTCACCATTCTCTACTGTTGCATCTACTGTTGCTACTACAATAGCCACAACTGTTGCTACTACTTCATCAGATTCAACTAGTGGAAATCCAACTTCAACAGTAGGAAGTTCAACTTCAACAACTGGTACTACTGGTATCTCTTCAAGTAGTACTACACTAACAGGTGGTACCACTTCAAGTTCTGGAACACCCACTTCCTCTACAACAATTGGAGGTTCAACAATTGCTTCAACAATTGCTTCAACAGTTGGAGGTTCAACAATTGCTTCAACAGTAGCTTCAACAGTTGCCTCAACTATTGTTACAACAATTTCTTCATCCTCAACTATTTCACAAACATCAATTGGTGCAACAACTTCATCCTCAACTAGCTCTACTATATCACCACTCACATCAACATCATCTTCAACTTTATCACCTTCAACATCGATTGGCGTAACAACAACAACTATTTCAACAACATCACCTTCAACAATATCAATATCAACAACAACTTCACAAACTACATTAATTTTTGATCCATGTGCATATTTTAGATGTCCAATTGGTAAACATTGTTTTAATGTTAATGGTGAGGCAATTTGTAAAAAAACAACATGTTTATCATGTGATGATTTAAATTGTCATAAAAGAAATTTAAAGTGTGTTTCAACAAAACAAAGTATACCAAACCCATGCCATAAAGGTGATTGTTGTGAATATATTGTATCCTGTGCCCCAGTTAATTAGTAATGAAATAAATAAATTAATTAATTATGGTGTGACAATCTTTATTTCATTTTTTTACAAATAAGATTAAAGGAATAAATCTTTTTTTTTTGAAAAAATGAAGAATTCATGAATGCATTTACCAAATTCTGTAAAATATTTAAAATTACATAGAAAACACGAGCATGAATTTTCAAAATATTTTGATCTATATGTGTGTTTGAAATTGTAAATTAAATTAAAATAATAACTTGTAAAAAAAAAATAAGCCCCACACAAACACATTTATATAAGAAAAAATATTGATTTTGATATGGTATGTGTGTTTAATATTTTAAAATTTAAAATGTTAAATTATTAATTTAAATAACTTTCTTTTCATTGGAATAGGATAATGTACCAGATAATACAATTATTCCAGAGATTTTTTCGAATGGATTTGGCAAACGTCTACATATAAAACATGCAAATCAAAATAATCCAACATATGATAATACTAGAAATACTTTATCTATATTTTTCTTTTTTCTAATTACTTCATCATCCAACAATTATTAACATTTTATTATTGTTCAAATTTTAAATAATCCAATTAATTGCTCATCACCAAATCAATGTTGTTTACCTAAAAATGGTGAAAGTTCATTTATAGAACAAATAAATTGTAATGATGATGATCATTGTACATCAAATTCGTGTGATCCTGATATTGGTTGTGTATTCACTCCAATTCCAAATTGTTTACCATGTGGTGATACAAATTGTAGCGATTCACTACAGTTGCATCGACTGTTGCTACTACAGGAAATCCAAATATATCCTCAATTTCAACTATTTCACAAACATCAATTGGTACTTCAGTTAATTAATAATGAAATAAATTACAATTTAGATTTTTAACTATTTTATTTTTTTAACTATTTTATTTTTTTAACTATTTTATTTTTTTTATTAATTTAACCAATTTACATATTTATAATCTGTATGTAGTGATAATTGTTGTTTTAAATATTGTAATAATTGATTTTGATTGTCATTGTTATAATTATCATTATTGATTATACCAATTTCAAAATAATATTTTAAATAACCAATTTTACCATTATTAATTGCATTATCGATTGTTGATTTTGTAATTTTGAAATAATCAATTATACCTTGATTTAAACAATTTGAAAATAATTCACGTAATATTAAATTGAATTTAACTAAATTATTATTTCTTTTTAATAAAATTAATAATTTATCATAATCAATAATTAAATTATCAACGATATTTGAATTATTAATGAAATAATTTTGATATTTAATTAAATGATTAATTGCTAAACCATCATGATCAAAACTAATACCATGACCTAAACTTGAACCTATTTCCATTAAATCACTTTCATTTGGATCATGTAAATTATCAACTTTGAAAAATTGAATATTTGGATAATAATTATTAAATATAGATTTATATTGATCAAAATGATTTAAATAATGTTCATTTATAAAACTTTGATCAACATTTGATAAGAAATCTAAAATTGAATAATAATTACAAAATGAAATGAATTTTTGAAAATCAGATTCTGAATTTTCAAATACTGGACATGCTAAATTAAATACTTCTTGTGAAAATTGAATTACTCTACCATTGGTAATTGTTTGTTGATATAATTCAAATTTACCATTATTATTGTAATTGTCAAACGATTTAATTTTTGTTGTAATTTTCGATGAAACACCATTACCAATATCAATTGTTTTATCATTTAAATGTATTTGAATTTGATCCAATATTTTAAAGATTAAATATGAGTTTTTAATTTCCAAACAAAATAATAAAATTGAATCAATTGAATCTGAATAATAATAATTTTCACCTTCTATTAGTTCATAATTAACCATTTCTTTATCATTAATTCCGGGTAATATCGATGAATGAATAATTATTTTATAAAGTATATCATCAAATGATGTACCACCAAAAATATAATCAAATGTAAATATTGATGGATCTAAATAATTTTTGATATTATAACCACCATATTCCAAGTTTAATGTTTCGTTGTTATATTGTAATTCATCACCAAAATCTAAAATACCTATAATAAATGGTAACTCCATTAAAAACTTTTGAAATTTAATAGATTTGATACAAATGTAAAAGAATGAATGAAATAAAGAATGTTCAATTATTATTTGTTGATTTCTACCCATATTGATTGAATTTACCAAATTTAATACTTTAAATATTGATGATACACCAACGTTTTCAATTGAAACTAAACATTTGTATAAATAATTTATAATTATTGAATACATTTCAATATTGATTGGTAATGGTGCTTGTGTATCTGTAATTTCACCAACATAATGTTCTAATATTATTTCAATTGATTGAATAACTGTTTCTTTTAATTCATTTGGTAAAAATGTAATATTTCTTTCATTATTATACAAATGATGATTAAATGTAACATTTATATCCCAAAATTCTTTAAATTGATTTGATAATATTGAAATTGGATTAAAATTATTTAATATCAATTGAATTTTCTTTGGTTGATATTGTGATATTGCCAATACTAATTCTGTAATTGATTTATCTTGATACTGAATGAATAATGATGAATGAATTGATATTTGTTCAATTTCATCTAAACTTTTATCAGTACAAATTGATAATGATGTAATTAATGGTATGAATATTGGTTCCATTAAATTAATATAATTGATAGAATTGATATGATTAAATAATTTATTTAAATTTTCAATTGGTTGTTTACCAATCATTTTAAAAGTGTTTTCATTTTTAATTACATTTATTTGATTATTACTACTGCAACGAATTAATGAATCAGTATCACAATTATCTAATGCACAATGAAAAGTGTCTAGATAATTTAATTTTGAAATTGTAATTAAATGTTCATTAAATGAATGAATTGCATATTCAATTAATTCACATGATTTGAAATTATCTGATTTTAATTGACCAATTATATTTTGAATAAATGTATTTGAATTAAATTTAACTAGATAATCAATTGTTTCTTTATCTGAAATATTGATATTTTCAATTTTATTATAAAATGATAATATTGAATTCCATTTTAAAGGGTACTTATTACAATTTGAAATTTCATTTATTATTAATTCATATTGATTACTTGATCCAATTCCCAATATATAATTGTCAATTCTTTCATTACATTGTAAATTATTAAATATTTCATTGTTGAAATATAATTTAATAAATTTAGGTGTTGGTATTAATTGTATTTTTGAATTATCTTTAATTTTTGATATTATTAAATAATGTTGTTTAATATTATTATATTCATTTTCAATTAAATATAATAATGTTTTTACACTAAATGTTGATAAACAATGTGAAATTAATGATATTAAATCCAATCCTTTAACAGGTTCATCATATTTTAATAGATAACCTTTACACCAACTATAAAACTCGATTGCAAATAATTTATATAATTCTTTTGGTCTGTCAAATTGTTCATTTTTAATTTCTATTATTTTTGAAATTGATTTTGATAACCTTTCAAGTACCACATTACTATCATTTGATTTTGGTAATATAGTACTTTCGATTTCTTTTATATAATTTAAATCCAATAATTTATTTTGAATTTCCAATGATTTAATAACAAAAAGTGATCTAATGTTTAATTTTTCATAGTTATCTATTGGTGAATTGATAGTTGGTGAATTATATAATTTTGGATTATTAAATATTAATTTTAACATTTCATCTCTATGAAAAATATTTTCAAATGCCCATACAATTGATTTATTTCTAATTTGTTCTGATGATATAATTATATTATCATTTGTTAATGATAATTCAATTAATTCATTTACAATTAAAGTTGATGAATTTTTAATTGACCATTCTAAATCTGATGGAAATATTTGATATGAATATGGTTCGTTTAATAATATTTTTAATGCTGTTAAATTATTATTCTTTAATGACAATAATGGTAAATTGATATTTGCAATTTCTAATTTCTTTGTATCCAATATCAATGGTAATAATTCTGATAATATTAATTTATCTATTTCATATTGTTGAAATGTTTGATCTTTTTTTTCAATATTACCCAATCCCAATAATCTATTCATACCACTTTCTGTTATTTCAATGAAATTATCACTACCAGTTGTTAATGTTAATTTTGATAATTTTGAATTGTACTTTAATTTACATTTCAACAATTCATATAGTTTATTTACAATCATCCATTCTAATGAATGTATATTCTTGAATTTAACTCTATTGTTTATATGAATTTGATTTATATGTGTATATTCTACCCAATCAACAGTCTCTATTAAATGAAAAATCTTGTTGAATATGAATTTATTATTCATTACTTTCCAAAATAATATTTCAAATTCTTCATCTTCCATTTCTTTTTAGTACTATTATAATTGTTATTTAATATTGTAGTATCTGTTATCAGCTCTACTTATTTATTACTTTCTTTACTTTTTACAAAAGAGAGATATTTATGTGTTTCAAATTTTTATTGCAAAAAAAAAAAAAAATATCTTTTTAAAAAAAATTCTAATATTTTGAAAAAGGTTATAAATACATGCATTATTCTTTTTTTTTTTTATCTTTTTTCAAATAGTTTGGATATTAGTAAAGAATATTGAACCAATAACAATAACAATAACAATAACAACAAAAATAACGATAAGGTTCAAGATTATTTTAACCAATTAAAAACTAAACAACAAATTGAAATATCACAATTTATTTATTTATTTCAAATCCTTTACATAATTATGATGGTTGTTATGAATATCTTGTGCTTCAAATTAATTAGTAGCTAAATAAACAAAACTCTAAAGCAATTGTATATTTTAAAATATTATTATTATTTATTTGTTTATTGATATTAAACTGGAATTATCATTATTTAGTTATATTAATTAAATTATTTAAATATTTAGAGTTAAAAAGGAATATATTAATAGTAATTAATTATCCCATTCACCCCAATCTGAACTATCGACAATTTTCTTTGTTGATTTAGATGGTGTAGTTGTAGTTGATGGTGATACATTGTTATTGTTATTTTTAGTTGATGATGAAGATTTATTAGTTGGTTTATCAGAATCTTTCCAAACCCATGATTCTTCATCTTCATCTTCACTTTCTTGTTTTGGTGGTGGTGTTGCTTTTTTAATTGGTGTTTGTTGTTGTGGTTTAGTTTGTTGTTGTTGTTGTGGTTTTTTCTTTTGTTGTGGTGGTGATTCTTCTTCATCTTCGTCACTACTATCGTATCTTATATTTTTATTTGGTTTTTTATTTGATTTTGATGGTTTATCATCGTCATCATCATTGACTTCCCAACCCACAAATTCTTCTTCAGATTCTTTTTTGGTTGGTTTATTAGAATAATTTGAAGAGGATGTTGATGAAGTTGAATTTGATAAACCTGTACCAGATGTTTTTAAACTATTATTACCACTGTTACCACCATTATTACCGCCATTACTATAACCATTACTACCTCCATTATAACTATTATAACCATTACCATTACCACTACCATTACTATTACTACTATTATTTAAACTTGAATTTGGTTTTGAATTGAATGGACTATTTTTATAACCACTTGAATTAGTACCTTGGAATTGACCATAGTATTGATCTTTTTCAGCTTGGCTAACACCACTTCCACCATATGATTCATTACCATCGATTACATCTCTTGCTTTTTGAATATAGTTTGAAACCATACTTTGTGCATCAACTAATAATGTACCATCTTGTACTTTTGAACTAACCACTGAAGCAGCTGTTGATAATTTTGAAAATCCATCACCTAAAATGGATAAACCATATTCAAATGTTGAATTATATGAGGAATTGTAACCACCACCACCACTTCTATTATAACCGCTATTACCACTATTTCCACCATAACCACCGCTATTATAACTATTACCACTATTACCATTATAATCATTACCTTGTGAACCACCATAAAATTGATCACTTGATATTGATTTTGCTCCACTATATTTACTATAATCTTTTTGTGTTGAATTATTATTATTACTATTATTACTATTACCACTACCATTATTATAACTATCACTTGAAATTGATCTTGTGTTTTTGGTATAATCTTTTTGTGTAGAACCATTATTACTATTATTACTATTACTGCTGCTGTTACTCATACTACCACTATTTCCACTACTTTTATATGTGCTACCTTTGCTGCTGCTACTTTTACTATTATAACCTTCATCATCATCATCATTACCCCAACCTTCAAATGTATTACTATTACTGCTGCTGCTGCTGCTGCTTTTATTTGAATATTGAGTTTGTGGTGAAGTAGTTGATTTATTATAATTATTACTATTGCTATTTGTTGAATGTAATTGAGGTGAAGTATCAAATTTATCCCAATCATCAAAACCATTTTTGGAACTTTTTTTTGAAGATGAAGAAGCAGATGTTGAAGATGAAGAATTATTTGCAGTTGGTGAAGTTTTTGAAACTTCTGGTTCTTTGTATGCTCTTGCTTCAGATAGAGCTGATATTTTATCTTTATAAAGTATTGCACCTTTTGTATTATATTTTCCTTTAATATTTGAATCATCTGGTACACCATGTTTTTTAAAAAATTCTTTTGCTTTTAAATTACCACCTTGTTTCATTTTTTCTAGTTGTACATCTGACCATTGATCCATTGTTAAACTTCTTACAAAACTGTATGGCGAAAAAGCTGAGTATATTAATATATTATTATTATAATATTTATTATAATGATGATTATTAATATTGAAAGCAAAATAACATACCTTAAATGAACACCTAAACTTCTATGTACACCTGAACATTCTAAACAAATGTAAATACCATATGAAACTGATGCCCATTGTGGATTTGCTGATCTACATTCAAAACAAACTTTATTTGATGGATCTTCTTCTTTTAACCTTTTAAAAATTTCTTTAGCTCTTGCTATATTTGCTTCTCTATCTAATTGACTTGACATTGTTGTTTATTAATAACTATATATATATATATATGAATTTATATATAGCAAACGACAAAAAAAAAAAAATTAGATTCTTTTTAAAAAAAAAAAAAACAAAGAGAAAAATAAAAAAAATTTTAAAAAAAAAAAAAAAATTTAAAATTTTTTTGGAATATTTTTTAAACAAGTGACGGGGCCGCCGAAGCGGTTAGT
>JACAFY010018720.1:0-13036 GCA_015252635.1 Dictyostelium capitatum | reverse complement strand
ACTTTTCAATAAATTTGCAATTGATAAATCAATACCTGATGGAACACCTTTAATATACCAAACTTGTTATGTTAAAAAAATAAAAAAAACTTAAATTTACATTTTTGTAATACCATTACACACATTATAATTAAAGTGTATCCCTCTAAAATTTAGCTGAATATGTACCATTGGATGCGATTTTAAATATTATGTTTTATTTATTTATTTATTTATTTATTAATCAATTAAAAGGTTAACATTTTTTAAATCTGATACTAGTTGATAATATATTTGATCTGTTTGATCTGGTTTCATAAAATTTGGACAATAGTGAGTAATCTTTTTTTCATCCTCTATGTTTGATAGTGAATTTGAAATATATTTAAAATGTTTTTTAAATTTATTGTCATTGTTGAACCATTCTTTGTTTTTATCAGTACATTGACAAGCAGGATATGGTGTTGATAATTCCATTGAAATTTGGTGTAGTAAATTACAAATACAAATTCTAAAATCAAAACGAACCAAAATATTTTTAGTACATTTAAATAAATAATAAATTTGTGAAATTGATACAGTTGAAAGAGAACTAAATGATTTAATTGATTTCAATGATTTTTTGGTATCAGATGATGATTTATAAATTTGTTTAAATGGTATTTGACAAAATGACTCTAAATTATGGATTGATATAGATTTAAATCTGTATTTATCAAATAATTTAATTATTGATTCTTGATTATTAAATTCACTTTCTAAACTAATTTGGGTAATTTTTTTAATTGATTCTGGTATTATTGAATCTACTTTATCCAATTTATAATCTAAAACTTTAAATGGTGGTAATTGATTTGAAAAATAATTATAATCTCTTGAATATGTTTGTGTTTCAATATATTTTATATTTGGTAATTGATTACATTTATCAATTAATAATTGTATATCTTCTTGATCAAAATATTTAGTTATTTTACTGATATCATTATACAAGTATACAGTAAATGTTCCATATGAATAAAAGTGTGACTTTAAACGATAGTATTTGATATTTTCTTTTTGATAAATTGAATATTTTGATTCATTAAATAATGATTGGTCAAATGGATTATCATTAATATTGTCTATTATTTTTGACATTTCTCTAAACCATTCCCAACATACCAATGATACATTTTTAAAACTATTTGATTTATATTTTAATGATTTATATTTTAATGGTTTATTTTCATTTTTTTCTATTTTAAATATTATATCAAATATAAATCTTTTTAAATATAGAGATGTTATCATTATTTTCTTATTTATTTAAATTAACACACACAAAAAAAAAAAAAAAAAAAAAAAAAAAAAAAATTTAAAAATATCCAAAACAGATATTTTATAAAAAAATTATATGTTTTTATTTTCAAACACCTAATATATCTTTAAACGTAGATGGCGTCGAGTTGGTTGCTATGTGACCACACCTATAACAAAGGTACCTGTTTGTTGTTTTCCAGTGATTGTGGTATTTTAGGATTTTTTTCAATTAATTTTGATTTTTTTCAAATGGTGCGACACCACTGTGCATAGTAAAAAATTAATATGACTTTTTTTTTTACAATTTTTATTTTATTTTTTTTTTGCGTGTTCATATATCTCACACATAAATAAATAATTATTTTAATTCTATTTAATTTAAATTTGTATATTGATCTGAACAATTGTACATGTTTCATTTAAACATCATTATCAATTCATCATTTTAGCCATCACATCTAAATATAATTAAATCAATTGCAATAACGAAAACATTATTACTGAAGTAACACAAAGAAATTCTTTTGAAGAGCACATTTAATTAAAGTACACATAATTCCAACACAGAATATAATGGACATTTCAAAGGTATTATGTAGTACATTGGATGTTGTTAGTTTATTTAGGTATGTGACGAAGAAGCAGACAGTTTGAATTTGATAATTAAATATTTATTATTAGTACTAATACTATTGGTACTTCAATTATATACAGTTTACATCATTATAAATTAAAGATAATGATGTTATAGTACAAATGTATTGCAACTGAACATTTTAGATTATTGGTTCAAAAGTGCAATATTTATATGGAAAAAAAATGTATTAGAGATTCAAATTACAATATCAATTCAACAAAATTTACATGTTGAGCGTTTAAATTCAGATTTTATATTAATGATTCCAAATTGTCAACATTATCATTATCATTATTACCATCCAATGATTGTCAGTCCAATTTATAAAAGTATGTATACATACCACTATAAGAAATATGTTTGTAATAAACAATATAAACAATATATCTATATATCTATATTAACATTTTTATTGATTTAACAGATGTGGAGTTTTTTCATTGACAGAGAATGAATTTTGGGTATTAATCAGATTCAAAGTAGAGTGGTAAAAGTACATTATTGAATTTACTTTTAAATACAAGATTCGCAGTTATGGATGTTGAAGGTATTGATGGTCGTGAAAGTGGTGAACATAAAAAAGCATTTGAAAGAAAAGCTTCTCTCTTTTCACTAGCACTCTTCTTCTGTATTAATCATATGTGGTGATTTAGATTTACCATCACAAAAAAGAGATGCTTGCATTATTAGTGGTTCAAGTAAAGTTTATGATTTATCGTGTTTACTGGTAGTAGTAGTGATTGTGATATCATTTTCAGGTGCAGTGATATTTTTAGATGGTAAAATTCAAGATGGGAAAGAAATTCATTTGGTTATCATGGTGGTGATCGTTATGATAATTTGGTATTACATAATATGGTGTAACAACATACACTATTGGTGTAATATAGTTAGTTAGTTAGTTTGGTTGTTGTATAAATGTTACATACAAAGGGAACTATATCATTTAATAATAATAGCACACCATTGGGTAACTACAAAATATATTAAAGGTATGGTAATATTCATGTAATGGTACTATTATTAATAGTAATAGTAGTAGTGGTAGTAATATCAACAACACAACAAACTCAACAAGGACTGTTTCAACATTTAAAATTTAACAACAACAACAACAACAACAACAACAATTACAAAACAACAACGAAACCTTAATCATTACCATAATCACAAGTTCAATCAATTTGTTATTAATTTCAAGATTCACTAATAGTATTAAGGAAATAAATAATTAAATTTTTTTTATTAATTACTCGTCGAAATGGGTTTACAGAAAAGAATCAATAAAGGTGGTAAAACAACACACAATTTAATAATCATTTACAATGACCAGTTATTCAAATAGTAGCAACAACAATGTAAATAGGAATAACAACACTATTAATATGCATCCAACAACAACAACTAGCAAATGTAAATCATTTAAATAAAAAAGAAGAAGGAGATCGGGATCTGATAAAAATATTATTTTTTTCAATTTGTGTGATATAATTTAACTGTATTTTAAAATGATTTATTTCCGAATTATAAAAAAAAAAATTATCGGGTATGTTATTTTCAAAATATTTAAAAAACAAAATTTTTGTTTTTATTTTTTTTTTTGTTTTATTATGCCATGGAGCGACGGTGAAACAGAGAAATAGATAACATCATGGGATAAAATTTTAAACTATTATTTTAATTTTTTAAAAAGGAACAATTTACTTTGGGAAACTTGTATCGAATGTTATTATATGGTTGATGATTTGATTGATTGATTTGATTGATTGATTTGATTGATGATTTGATTGATTATTTGATTGATGACTTGCTTTTTCTTGAAACTAGCCACTAACTACACGGTTCCCCGTTTTCTTGATTGTAACGAGTTGTGCTTACATGCACCCGTGTCACGAGAGGCGATCTATTTATCGCAGCCGCGAGTAAGTTAATGGTCGATACAATCCACTTCCTGCGATTTTCAATGATTAATTATCCTAGTGAGCATATTGATTTCTTGATGATCGTTTCCTAGTTCTGGTCAATATGCCATGTTGCGGACTGTAGACTCAATTACTAATCTCTCCCACTATTCAAAGTAATCGTAATTGTGAAGAAAAAAAAAAAAAAAAAAGAAAAAAAAAAAAAAAAAAAAAAAAAAAAAATTAAATATTATAATACTATCACCATACAACTAAATTGTATGTCTTTTCGTTTTTTACGTAAAAAATATCAATATTCGATTTCTCATAGAAATGTGATTACTTTGTTGTGTTTTTTTTTTATTTTTTTTTTTATGATTTTTTAATGTGTCAGGTGGTGAAATAATAATTTTTTTTTTTATCTTTTTATTTTTTTTTTTTTTTTAGTTAGACAACCAGTGATAATCTCAATAAAATCAAAAAAAAACCTATAAATATAATTAATTAATTAAAAACTTATCGGGATATTGAATATTAATAAATATATCAATAATTGTACTATAATAACATATATAAAAATAAGAAGATGACATCCTATTTACCGCAAACACCAAGATATTTAAAAGTACCATTAATTATATTAAATGTTATACTTTGGGTATGTATTTTATTTTTCATTGTATAAACTACCACTACTATGACTATATACTAATAGAAGGGGAAATGAACTTATTTTTTTTTTTTCAGTTACTTGGATTAGTATTAGTTATAATTGGAGGTGTAGGAGTTACATTTTTTTCAAAGTTTAAAGAATTTACAGAAGCAGCAGATGCAACAGAAACATTAAAGAATTTATCAGTTAGTATACCAGCAGGGGTATTATCAATTGGTATATTCTTTTTAATATTGACAATAACAGGATGTGTTGTAGCATACAAAGAACAAATGGTTGGTTTAGTATTTTATGTTGTATTGATGTTGGTTTTATTAGTTGTATTAATTGGAATTGGTGGTGAAGCATTATCATATCAAAGAGATACTGATAATAATACAGCAGAGATGGAAATTGGTGATAATTGGTTCCATGTATCACGTTCAGTTAAAAATTATACAATCACTGAATTGGAATTAGTTTTAGGATGTTGTGGATGGAATTCATCAATGGATCCAATTGATTACGCACTTTGCCCAGTGGATAAATCAACAAATGAAATATTATATAATGGTACATATTGTCAAGATGTAATTGAAAAAACAGTATCTTCAAATCTTAGTGTTGTTGGTGGTGCTGGTGTTGCAATTGGTGTAATTGAATTAGTTTGTATGTTATTTGCACTTTTCTTAATTATACGTCTTTATAACGTAAATAAATCATTTAAATAAAATATAATACAATGTGTATATATAGTATTTATATATATAATTTCAATAAAAAAAAAGATATTATTTATCATTATAATTTATGCAAAATTTCTCAAATTTATAAATTTTTTTCATTTTTTTTTGTTTATTTTTTTTATTATTTTTTTCATTTTTAAAAACACAACATCAAACATATAATATTATTAGATATAATAGAAAGAATGAATATTATAACAAGTTTAAATAATACAAAAACTACAAATGATAAGCCATTAACATATGATGAAATTGGAAAATGGGCAACTGAAAAGATGAATAATATGTTGGGTGTAGAATCAAAAGAGATGGTACAATATGTATTATCAATGGATACAAATACAGAAATTCAAACTTATTTAGAAGAAATGTTGGGTACAACTAAAAAAGTACAGACATTTATTGAACAGTTAATTAAAAAATTAAATTCATTACCAAGAAGAGTTGTACCAAAGATATCACAACCATCAAATCAAATGAATAATCAAAAAAAGAAAAATAATACAACTACAACCAATACTACAACTTCTACTACTAAATCAAAACCAGTTAAACAAACAATTGGATCATTTGGTGAAATTGAAATTGAAATGAGACCAGGTGAACCATGTGAATGTCAAGCGACAAGACATAAATTAATTACAAATTGTTTAAATTGTGGTAAAGTAATTTGTGAACAAGAAGGTAAAGGTCCATGTAAATTTTGTTCAACTCCATTATTTACAAATCCAATTAATTTATCAATCCAACAACAACAATTGGTAGAAAAGAATTTAAATTCAGCAGTAGAGTATAAAGATAGAATTCTAGGTTATCAAAATACACACGCTAAAAGAACAATGGTATTTGATGATCAAGAAGATTACTTTTCAAATTCATCAAATAAATGGTTATCAGAGAAAGAAAGAGAAACTGTTGCAAAACAAGAAGCAGAATTTAAACAAAAACAATTGGATCATAAAAAAACTGTTAAAATTTCAATTGACTTCCAAGGAAGAAGAATTGTTTCAGCACAACCTGAATCAATTACATATGAAAAATTATCATTTACAAATAGTAATAGTAGTAATGGTAGTAATGATAAAAAAGAATATAAATCAATTCAAGAAATTCAAAAAGATAATTCACTTGGTAAAGATGTAAAATATACAAATAGTGATTCAACTAAAAAAAGAGAAGAACATAACAACAACAACAACAACAACAACATAACATTAGGTAATGGTAATGATGATATAATTACAAAACAATACTATGGTGTTGAAGAAGATATTGTTGTATTTAATTCAAAAACAATTTTATCAAATTCAAAATTAAAAATTAGAGGTATTATGGAGGGTTTATGGAGTTTTGATTCATTAAAACCAACATTCAACAAGAAATCAAAAACAATACCAAATATTTCAAATTATATCAAATTGTTAACAAATTTAAAAGAAAATTCATGTAATTTTATTTCAATTTCACCACAAAATTATCAAAATGAAGAATATCAATTTCTAAAAGATCCAAAATTAATTTCAAAATTACCAAGTAAAATTTATGAATTTTTAAAACAATTGATAGATTTAAATAAAAAGATATCTGGAAGTGGTAATGGAGAAGGTGTTAAAATTAATATTTCAATTTTGTTCCCAAGAGAATTTGAATTTTCATTGGATGAATCATTTGAAATTGTAAAATCAATTTTAAAACTTTATACATCATTGGGAATTAAATCATTTTCATTGGTATTGCCAAGTGGTTTCAATGATACCTTTACATTACCAATTGTTGCACCAACTGGAACTAAATGCGACGTAAATAATTCAAAAAATTATTCACAAACTCAAACAATGTTTTTGGGTAAATTGTACCAACATTTTAAAAATACATTGGAATTTATTGTATGTCCATCAATGTTTGAATTAAATTTAAATTCTGGTACACCACCACCATCACGTCAACAAATTGAATATTGGTTAGAAATTAATAAATCAACACCATCATCATATTCAATTTTATTTACAACATTATCTGGTACACTTCAAAATTCAACATTGTCAAAAATTAAAAACATTTTCGATAAAAGAGATTTAATTGTAATTGAAAAATATCCATATAAAAACATTAGTGGTGGTGCAATGCCAATTCAATGGGATGCTTATCATCCACAATTTGATGATTATAAATCATTCCTTTCCGGTGTAATTGCTTCTCCATTTGACGCTCAACATAATTTAGATGATTTAACAACATTGATCACATTGTCAACTACATTTATTCAATATTTAAAATCACCTTTTAATTATTCAAGTGAATTATCACTTCGTGCAAATTTAATATCATTCACTGATAACAACGAAGAGATTGCAGATGATTTATCAAATTTAATTATCGCTTTATCAAATGGTATTTTCGATCAAATTCATTTAATTGTAAAAGAGAAACAACAAGATGAATTAAATAATCCACAATCTACAGTACAATCAACAATTGAAATTAGAGATAAAATATTTTTTGAAAATTTAATTGGTTCAACTTCAAGAGTATTGGATTATTTTAAAACTTTACCTCATGATCATTTAGTTGATCATTTGAATTTAATTAAATCAACTTTATTATATTATATTAATTAAATTTATATTTAAATAAACTATTGTATAAACCTATATTAGATTAGAGGTAAACACACACATTTTTTTATGTTTAGTTAAATTTTAAAAGAGTGATGAAAAATTTGTTTTAATTGAAAAGCTACTTGTTTAGGTATTGGTTGTTTGAATTATTATAATTTATAATGTTGTATCAATTTATAATTACTATCAATTTCGGATACATTAAATGAAACCGAAAAGTTGTTTACAATTATATAATAAAATTCTTGGAATTATAAAAAAATGAAAAAAAAAGGTTTTTTTTATTTAAAAAATAAATAATAAAATAATTTAAAATTATTTTTTAATTAAATACAACTAAAATTCAATGCATTTACATCAAATAAGCATTTTGGAGAAAATTTTTTTTTGCAAAAAATAATTTTTTGTTAAAACTAACAATTGCAAATATCCCATAACAAAATTTTTAAAAAAAAAAAGCACGCATTTAAGCTCAAAATTTCATAAAATTAATTGGAATAGAGTGGGTATGAGAGAGAGATTAGTAGTTGGATACTGTTTAATTTAATAGTGGCCGTCAAAGGCCACAGTTGAATTGAAGGGTTTCAGGTTGTTGTTGACATATGTAGGAGCGAATTAAGTAGTGGGTATGAGTACTCGTTGGACTATTCATGGGGGCTGAGCCATATCTGCAAGAAGTGTTGGAAAGCTCGCCATGATGACCGACCCGAATAAATGGCCGTCAATGAAAACTCTCAATCAGAACTCTGAATTCAGAACACTCTCAATTCTTTTTTATTTTATTTTTTTTTAAACTTTATAACATTCAACAAATCATTATATTACCTAATCTACTAAACTTTTTTGAAAACCCAATTGATTTTTTAGGCTAATATATTTTGGAAATTAAATTTTACAAATTTATTAATTTTTTTTGGTTTAACATATAACACATTTACTTTTATTTGTTTTTTTAGTTTCTAAATATGCTTCATATTTTTTTAAAGCTGCCAATTGTTGATTTGAATTATAAATTATAGGTTGATGATTTTTTTCAAATATATCATCAATTAAACAATCAAAAGATTCATTAATATTTGTTGAATTCATTGCAGAAACTTGAAATGATTTAATTGATAGTGAATCACAATAATTCTTTGTTGCTTGTATTTGTGGTTGATTATCATTATTTAATTGATCACATTTATTACCAACTATAACAATTGATGGATTTTCAGTTCTTGATTTTTTTTTTATTTCATTTAAATTATGTTGTAAAATTTCAATTGGATGTTGATTTAATATATCGTAACAAATCATAAAACCAACTTTATTCATAAAAAATGATGAAGCAATTTCAAAATGTTTTTTATTTCTGTAGTTGTTTATATCCCATATTTTAATTATATATTGTTTATTATTTCTTATTATAATCTTTTTATAAAAGTCAAACCCAGATTCCACTGTAAATTCATCTTTGAAATATCTATTTACAATACTTGTTTTCCCAATTCCTTCATTACCAATAACCAATATATTATATTGATATTCTTCATCTAAATTAATTACATTAGAAATATCCGTCATATTATTATTATTAACATACTGTGGAAATGTATGGTGGTTTTTTTTTTTTATTTTTAATTGAATTGATTATATTAAAATCTTTGTTAAAAAAAAAAAAAAAATAAAATAAAAAAAATTCATTTTCTAAAACAATGTGCAAGCGTGAAATGATATATCATGTTACCAAAAATTTATGTGGATAATTATTTATTAAATAACATATAAATCTTTGTGAAGAGATATATATTGATGCATTTGATAATAGTTCATAGTCAGTTTGATTATTGAAATCAGAATCTTTAAATGTTTTTCTAATTTCTGCAACATCTCCAGTACATTTAAGACATAAGCTAACATAATAATAATCAAATTTGTTATATTCTTTCTTTAATGATGAGTCAATATTAATGAAATAATTCCCAATTCGAACTACCAATATATCTTCAAGTTTTATATGGAAATTGCTTGTTAATTCGGCATATTTGGATGGGTTTGATAATTTTAAATTGTCCATATATTCATCTGGTCTTATATAATGCATTGTATCAAGGTAAATATTGGGATCATAAGGAATTTTTGATAGTTCTATACCATTATAACAAAAAAAAGCACCAAATTGTTTATTTTGTTGAATGATTTGTTGTATTGTTAAGTCAGTACCTGGACCTTTTAAAGTTGGTGTCACATTTTCAATTATATCAGGTTCACCCAATATCCAAGGATGCTGAAGTAAATCACGAGCAGATGCTCTAAATTTTGGAGCGATTATGAAACATATATTTAAAAAATCCTTTAAATTAACTGATATTTCAGTTGGAATTGGTGGATGTGAACCTTTATCGACAGTTTCCTTTCTCCATGGATTATCAGCGACTAACATTTCAATTATAGTACAACCAAGACTCTATATATCACATGATCTACCACATACATTTGATTTACCAAGTCTTACTTCAGGTGATTGCCATCCTTGAGTTCCTACTCTTGTTAAAAATGTTGAATTTTCACCCTCAAATTTATGTGATAAACCAAAATCAATAATTTTTAGTATTTTACCATCCAATAAAATATTATCACATTTTAAATCTCTATGTGCGATTCCATTAATATGAATATGATCCCTTTTAATATTTTTTCAACAATTGATCTACATTCTCTTTCTAAAAATGCACCTTCTTTTCTATAAACTGAACCAATTGAATTTTGAATAAAATCAAAGAAAATATAAAGATAGTGTTCGTCTGACTGATAAGATTTGATTTCAATTACATTTTCATGGTTTAACTTTGATAAAATTTCAACTTCTTTTAAATATCTAATAAATAAATGAAGTGGTTAGTATTTATTACAACTATTTTACAATTCAAACAAATAAATAAATACTTTTGAATTATTTTTTAAATGTATTTTTTTCATTGCTTTGACATTTGAGCTATCAACTTTATGAATCAATTTAAATACTTCTCCAAATCCACCTTTTCCGATTGGTGTAATATGATAGTTTTGCAATTGAATTGGTTGTTGTTGTTGTTGTTGTTGTTGTTGTTGTTGAGCAGTTTCTGACAATTGTAGTGTTGTTTGTTGGTTTAGTTTTGGTTGGTTTTCAATTAATTCAGATAATTTTTTACCAAATTTAATTTGTTTACCACCGGTAATTAAAGTAATACCTAAATCTTCATATTCTTTTTCAGTTGTATTTAATAATAATTGACCATTAATGTTTTTCTCTTTAAAATTATTAATTAAAACTCCAAGGTCATTTAATTGTAACCATTCCAATACATCTTCAACTGTCCATTCGAAAACATTTAATAAACTATTAATGTTAACATCCATCACAAGATATTTAAATATTGATGTGGAGAACTTTTTTTTATTGAAAAAAAAAAGATTTTTTCAATTTTTAATTTTTTTTATATTAGCCTAAAATGAATGCAGATCATACAACAAACAAAAACAGTAATTATATTGAATGGAATAATGAATTAGTATGTGAATGGTTAGTAAGAACCGAAAAATTCACATCCAATACAATTGATTCATTTAAAACCAATTTAATCGTTGGTGAACATTTGGATCAATTATGCATTAGAGAAAAGAATGGGAAAAAGTCATATTTAAAAGAAATGGGGATCAGTATAAATAATCGTTTATCATTTACTATACAATTTGATAAATTAAAATCACTGATTATTAATAATAATAATAATAATAATAATAATATTAGTAATAAATATATCAATAATAATAGAAACAATAATAATAATAATAATAATAATAATAATAATAATAATAATAATAATAATAGTGCAACATTTGATCCTTCAGTTCTTTCAAATGGACAAAATGCTAGTGTTGGAAAATATTCAAATTATTCATTCTACAATACAGATATTATAAATGTAGAAGAACTGGATGAAAATAAACAAATTTTCCTTGAACGTGAATCCGGTCTAATTGGTATCTCTGATTATGATACAAAAGAAACAGATATTATCACAGAAGAAAAAAAAATTATAGAAAAATGGAATTTTGATCACATTACTGAATGGTTGGATAATAATGTTCTATTACCACTTTTGGATGAATGGAAAACTGATCAAATTACGGGTGAATCCATAGTTTATTCATTTGAAAAAAAGTGTGAACGTGTTCAATATATTTTGAAATTACGTACATATGGTAAAAGGGTAAATTTTGAATACGAAATGTCATTACTACTCAGAAGAAATCAATCAATTTCAAGTTTATTAAATGATCCATCAATTTTAAAAAAATCAGTAAATGAAATATCAAAATTATTAGAGGATAATAATTTACACGCATTAACAAGTAGATTCCAAGAAAAAGATATCAATGGAATTGCTTTGTTATCAATTAAATCATTTAATGATTTAAAATCATTGGGAATTACAGATTATGACACTATATCAATTTATTTGATTTTCTATAGATCATTGTTTAAAGATTCTGCTTTTATTGCAAAAGATTAAAAATAAAATAAATATTTTTATCAATATCATCATTTGATACACCCATATTCAATAAATAATAATGCATAACAATAATAATAGTTTGTACACATAACATCATTCATTATATGTTGGTCAAGCAAAAAAATATATTTTGAGTGAATATTATCTCTTTCAATCAATGATTATTTATTTATTTATTATTATTGTTATGCATTATTATTTATTGAATAGGGGTGTATCAAATGATATTGATTTGATTTTTTATTTACAGTTTTTTTAAGGTAAATTTTTTAAAAATTCTGATCAAATTTGTAGTCAATCAATTAAATTTATATATAATTATATAATGCTGATTTTATTTATAATGAAATTTCTCATATATACACACTAACCAAAAGCACAACATTAAAACAAATAAAAAAAAAGATATAAATAATTATGTGTCATATTCGTAATCGATAGAAATAATGAATGACTTTATTTTTTTGGGTTCGAAATAATTAAAAAAAAAAAGAAAATTATTTTGAAATTTATTTTTTCTCTATAGCACCAAACAACAATTTTTTTTTTTTTATAAAAAATCATAAAAAGTTGGTTTTGTGTTTTTTTTTTTTTTTTTTATATCCATTTTTATTTTTATACTGTATATTATACAAATTCCGAGCCCCCGAGCCCGTAGTA
>JACAFY010018709.1:23385-33825 GCA_015252635.1 Dictyostelium capitatum | reverse complement strand
TACGGGCTCGTGGGGGCGGAGATTTGTATAAGAGACATTATTTTTTTATTTTTATAATTTTATAAAAAATAAATAAAAAAAAAAAAAAAAAAAAAAAAAAAAAAAAAAAGAACCTTTTTAAAAAAGACAAAAATTTGAAATTATTAAATAAATAAAATTAAAATTTAAATAATTAAATTCAAAATTTAACCGTTAATTTCAAAAATGGACTCGTAATAGGGGATATTGAGTCTTTTCAAAATTAAAAAAAATTAAATTTAAATCTATAAAACTGCTTATTCTTTTTTTTTTTTATTTTATTTTATTTTTTTTTAGATTTCTTTTTTTTTTTTTTATTTTATCACATTAACTTTCTCTTTATATATTATTAATAATAAACGGATCTTATTTTAAATGTACGTTTATATTATTATAATAAAGTAACTTAATTATTATAAAAATCAAATTGATAATGTAAGTTTATAGGTTATAAAAAAACAAGATTTTGTAAAAATATCAAAATTAATTATTTTCAACTTTTTATTTGAATATTATTGTATTTTCACAACATTGTGCAATGTCACTATAAAACTTTTTAAAATATTACAATATTCCAAAAAAAGCACATATATAAAATAAAATAATCGTTACCAAACTTCGCCATAGTTTTCTTTAATAAAATTTCTATTATTAAAAAATTTATTTCTATGATAAGTTTGGTGAGATTATTACATTTATTGTGTTTTTTAAAAATAATAATTTGAAAATAAATATAATAATTTTCAAGTCATTATTGAAGATTAATCTCAATTTCTGTTGAGATTAAAATTTATTGTTGTGTTTTTAATTTTTAATTTTTTTTTTAATTTTTGAAGTTTTTTACAAAATTTGGAAAAAAAAAATAAATATTTTCATATTTCTATCAACATAATCATAAAACAATGTCTGAAAATAATAAAAGAAAAGAAAAAGATGATACACCACCATCAACACCACCAACAACAACATCAGTAGAAGAAGATAAAGAAGATGAAATTAAATTTGAAAAGTCATTAACTGAAAGTTTAAATAATAGATTCTATGCAAATAATAACAGCAGCGACAACAACAACAACACAAATGAAATTAATGAATTGGATTTCAAGAATTTTAAAACAATTAAAGATTTTGGATATTTCTATAATGATAAATTAGAATTAAGATCAATTAAATCACCAACAGAGAAATTTAAATTTATAAATCAAGAACATTATGATAAATTTGGTGATTTAATAGTAGAGGAAATTCAAAGAATGATAAAGAGTGATCCATACAATTTTGATGAATTATGGATACCTGAAGATCAAGTAAACAAATGTAACATTTTCACAAGTAAAGATTTTAAAACAAATACAGATAAATTAATGATATTGGTTAATGGTAGTGGTGCAGTTCGTTCAGGTCAATGGGCAAGATCATTGTGTATAAATGATTCATTAAATACTGGTTCAATATTACCATATTTAAAAGATGCACAATCAAATGGTTATTCAGTAATAGTATTAAATCCAAATTTTAATTATGTTGAACATGTAGAACAAGAAACAGATTCCTCTTCAGATAATAATGGTGGTTCAAAATTAAAGAAATATAAAAAAGATGTTGAATATATTAAAGGTAGTGAAAGTTCAAATAAACATATTATATGGGTATGGGATAATATCATTTCAAAACAATCAAATGCAAAAGAGATTGTAATTGTAGCACATAGTTTTGGTGGTGTTAATACCTGTCATTTATTAGATAATCGTGGTGGTAGTGATGATGATGATGATGAACATGATCAACATAATGAACAAACATCATCAATGTTAAAGGAAAGATTAACATTTATTGGATTTACAGATTCAGTTCATTCAGTATCAAAGAATTCAAGTGAATTTACAAAATCATTTTTAGGTGATAGTAATAAAACTAGAAATTGGGTACGTTCTAATAAACCTGTAAATACAGATTTAGGATTTTCAAAACCACAAGGTTGCCAACATGCATCATCAGGTCATACAGTACATGAATATACGAGTTGTTTTTGTAAAGATTCATTATTTAATTTTATTTTAAAAAAAGAATAAAAAGGTTTCTCCTTCCATCCAAAAACCATTCTCTTTTTTATTATATTGTAGCTGTATTTGTAGTTGTATTTGCAGTTGTTGTTTTTGTTGTTGTTGTTATTATTGTTATTGGTTTTGTATTTATTTCATTTTTTATATTACCACTTGTTGTAATTATTAATAATTCATTTGAAATACAGGACTGCATTTCAATAAACCACAACTTGGTATATTTGAAATATTTGTTATACTCGCTTTAAAAAGTAGTATGTAAAATTAATAATCTAGTTTTTAGTTATATAAATAATATTCTATAAAACTTACCAACTAAAGTCATTACTTTTTTTAATTTTTATTGGTGCAAGTAAAAATTATTTTAATTTTTATTTGATTTTTTTGATTTTTTTGATTTTTATCTGTTTGTAGTTTGAATTAACACACATCCACGCACTCATATATTTATTTAAGTTAAGATAATTTTTTTTTTCTAATCATTTATTTTACTTAAATTTTAAACGAATCAAAATTATATTGAAAAAAAAAAGTTAGAGGTTAACACATCAGCTGGTACTCTTCTTTTTCATTGAAGTTCCACCCTTAGCCCTTCTCCAGATCTTCATCCAATGAAATATTGATAAGTAAAGACATGAAAAAAACCTAGGTCCAATTCCAATAGGAGATTATTTAAAAAATTATTATTAATTACTAAAACTGTAATTTTATTTTAAAAAAACGAATTATTTCCAATTTGTTTTAGTAGTTGATTCTGGACCCTGGTTACATGTATTTATACGTAAAACATTTAATAATTCAAATATTAAATAATAATAAAATTATTTTTAATATTCGAATTATGGTATTCGTCATATGAAATATTAAAGAACAATAATTTAAATTTTTTTTTAAAAATTAATAAAATCTTTATATATAAAAATTATTAAAATGCAATTTTGAAAGTAAAAAAAAAAATATTTACTTTAAAAAATGTGAGGGAGTTACATGTGTGTATGTGTATGTGTGTGTGTTCGTGTGAAAAAAAAAAAGTATGAAAATTAATAATAGTTTTTTTTTCAAAATTTTATGTTTCAAAATAAATTAAATTTAAAACACCACCATTTTAAATTTTTTTTTTTTTAAATACCACACACCATACCAAATAAAAATGAATACAGAAAAAGTAATGTTACCTAGTGGTTGGGATAATACAGCAGTTGCTTGGGCAGCTATAAATAGTAAAAGTTTGGGATATTCAACATTATTTGCAATTGATGCATTAAATTTAACAATTTCAAACGAGGATAAAGATAAACCAAATAAAATACTTGATATTGCATGTGGTACAGGTTCATTATCTATATATGGATCATCTGTATATAAAAATTCATATTTTTTATCAACTGATTTCTCGCCAATGATGATTAATCTATTTGATAAATATATAGTTGATAATCAATTAAAAAGAATTGAAACTAGATTAATGGATGGTATGAATTTATCAACAATTGAATCAAATTCATTTGATTATACATTTAGTGTATTTGGTTTAATATTCTTTCCTGATATTTTAAAAGGTATGAAAGAAATGTATCGTGTTTTAGTACCTGGTGGTAAAACTTCAATTGTAGGTTGGTGTTATGATTCATTTATAATGTCAGTTTTCCAAGAAACAATGGATGAATTATTAACAATTCAAAATAATAGTATACCAATTAAATATTCACAAGCTGCATTATCATTAGCAGATGAAAATGTATTTATTAATTATTTAAAAAAAGCAGGTTTCGTTGATTGTAATGTAAACATTGTTAATTATCCAATGGAAGTTAATGAATTATCAGATTTAATTTCAAATTTTAGTTCAAACCCTGCATATATGGATTGTATTGATACTTTAAAATCAAATGAATTAAAATCAATGTTTATTCCAACATTTTTAAAATATGCAAAATTAAAAAATCCACAAAGATCACCAATAACAAATAAATTACAATTATTCTCTTCTAGTTTTGTTGGTATTGGTACTAAAAAATAAATAATAAAAATAACTTAACTTTCTCATTAATTAAATTTATTAAAAATTAGTTTATTAATATTGAATTTACACACACACACACACGCATAAGAATGGTATGTAATCTTTTGAACTTTAAAAATTAAAAACCAACATACTATTAACTCGTCCATTAATATTTAACTTTGTTTTTTTTTAATCTTTTATTTTAAGGAGATTTGTATCAAAGATTGCATTGGTATAATTTTATTTTATAATATTAATTCATTATTTCTGAAATTTAAAATCTAAAAACATTTTAAATAAAATGGTCAAATAGTCTATATAAAATGTATTTTTTGTTTTTCGTTTAAAATGTGGGGGAAATTTAGTTCTTTTTATTTTTTATTTTTTTTTTTAATTTATTTACTTTTTTTATAAATAAATAAATATTTAAAAAAAGTTATTTTGTTGTACAAATTAATAGTTTATAATAAAATATGGATAATAAAAACAATAATAATGTCGGAAGTGAATTATGTGATTTTAAAGGATTTTCAAAAAATGCAATTAGAATTTTAAATGTACCAACAAATAGTGGTAATAGTAAAATGGCAATGTCACATTATACAGCAATGGCAGATATGTATAATTCAGAAACTAATCCAAATGGTTTTATTAGTTTACATATGGCAGAGAATTTATTATCATTTGATTTATTAAAAGATAAATTAAAAGAAGATCCAAATTTCAATCAAAGTTTAACACAATATGCAGAAGCTGGTGGTATAAAGAAATTTAAAGAATCAATTGCTGTTAATTTACTACAAAATAAATTATTCAAATTTAAACCAACAAATGAAAAATATTTAGTAAAACCAGAACAAATTGTTACTGCAAATGGTGCTGCACCAATATTGGAAAATATGTTTAATTTGTTTTGTAATGAAGGTGATTATGCTATTATTCCATCACCTTTATTCGGTAGTTTTATTCCATTTGCAGGTCAAAGATTTGGTGCTAAAATCTTATCAGTACCAAGTGAAATTTATAATGAATCTACAAATCAAATTATTGATTTTCAAATTAATTTTAAAGAATTTGATAGATTATATAATGAAAATAAATCAACAATTAAAATGGTAGTATTATGTAATCCAAATAATCCAAATGGTTATATATTCTCTAAAAAACAATTAAGTGAGTTAGTTGATTGGTGTAGATTAAAAAAAGTTCATTTAATATCTGATGAAATTTATGCATTTTCATTATTTGGTAAACAAGATGATGATAATGAAATACAATCAGTACCATCAAATTCATTTTCAAGTATTTATGATATTTGTAAAGGTGATATGGGTGAATATATTCATTTAGTTTCATCATTTTCAAAGGATTTTGCAATGAATGGGTATAGAGCAGGTTACCTTTTTTCTCAAAATCAAAGAGTATTAAAATATATTTTAACAATGTCACCATATTATAGTTGTAGTAATTCAGTTCAATCAACAATATCAAATATTTTAAATGATACTGACTTTTTAAATTCATATATTAGCACTAATCAAAAAAGATTATTAGATGCATATACATTTGCATCAAATACATTAAAATCATTTAATATACCATTTATTAAATCATCAAGTGGTTTATTTATTTCTATAGATTTAAGAAAATGTTTACCATTAATTAAATTAGATGATGATAATACAAATAATTGTACATGGGCTAAAGAATTTAAATTATGGGAATTAATGTTTGATCATAGAGTTGTAATTACATGTGGTAGACCATGTTTATTTTCACAACCTGGTTACTTTAGAATAGTATTTACATTATCAAATGATGTTGTTTATAATGGTATTAAAAGAATATCTGATATTTATAATAATATTTTATCAAATAAGTAAAATAAAAAGTTTCTGTGTGGGCATGTTTATTAAATTAAATATTAATTTATTTTTTTTTTTTGTTTATTTGTTTATTTGTTTGTTTGTGTTTAAACTAATTGACCAATATTTGAACATTTTATATTTGAAGTTATTGGACTTGAATAATATTGAAAGTAGAAAGTTGATTTTTTAAATCTTTCAAAACTATCACATTCCATTAATTGAAAGATTGCAGATTGTGCTTCATCAAAAATTGTATCTAAAAATTGTTTACTATTGAAATTATCTTGAATTTGTTTGTAAATGGTATGGGGTATATTAATTTGTTGATTTGAATGTTCTGCAACAAATTCATTGAAAATTCTTTCACACTGAGTTAACTTTTCACGTTTTGTTTCGATTTTACGATACTGTTCAACAACACACCAAAATTCTAAGTTCTCTTCAGAGTATTCCGTTGTTAAAAATGATTTAAAACATTTTCTACTATTTAAATCTTTTAATATATCAGTCAACATTGGTATACATAACATTCTTAAATCTCTTTCTGATGAAATTGTACCTCTTCTTTCTCTTGTTCTGGTTGTAATTGGTGGTGTAAGTGTACTTGAATCTCCACCTACTCCACTTCCATTACCAACAAGTCTTGGTGTTTGTAATTGTTTGTTTGCTTTATCATTTTCAATATCATTTAATAAAACATCCATTACATCTTGTGATTGAGAAGATGAATTATTTCTAAAATGAGATCTATTTCTAGCGATTACACCACGTGGAGATGTTGGATTCGCGGAATTAAATTCAGCCAATGATGATGTATTTGATGTTGATGTTGGAGTATTTGAACCACTACCATTATGTGCTATTGCCCCATTTGCAAAATTTAATAAAAATGAATTTGATGCACTTGAATTTGATGTTGATCTATTAACCATTGGTGCATTATTGGTGATAGGATTATTATTTACAGGTAATTGTAACATTGGTACAAATGATGGTTTTGTACTGATCAATGTCGGTGAAGTAATAGGTGATTTACCATTTTTACTACTACCACTACTACTATTACTTGACATACTTAATACGGATGACATCTTTTGAAATATTGGTTGTTTCTGAATTGATTTTGATACAGACAATGATAAAAATGATGTTTTATCCTTTTTATCAGATTTTGAATTTAATGGTGGTGACATTGATTTTAATTCGGGTGTTGATTGAGTTGAACATGATGCACCATTGTTACTACTGGTGGCGGCGGTATTTACCGGTGTGGGAGTTGACTGTAATGATGGTGAATTATTAAATTGTTGTTGAAGTTCATCAAGATTTAATCTATTGATTTTTATTTTCTCTTTTCTGTGATTTTCTTTTAACAATATTGAATTCAATGAAACAGATGGACTTGGTGAAGATGATAAATTGAATGGAGAAGATGATAATACAGGACTTGGTGAGTAATTAATTTCATCATTTGTTTGATGTAATACACTATTATTAAATGATGACATTAATTCTTTTATTGATGGTTCGGTATCAGTATTATCACCATTACTTGATGGTTGCTCACATGTAGTTGTTGTAGTAGTTGTTGGTGTAGTACTTGTTAATGCACTTAAATTTGGACTTGACATTAATAGATTATTAGTTGGGAATAATTGACAACTACTTGACATTACTTTTTCATTAATTTCATAAGATGATTGAGAAGATGGTAATGCAAAGTTATAAAGTTTTTGATGATGTTTGTTTACAGGTTTAGATGTTGTTGTTGTCATTGTTGTTGTTGTTTGTTCCATTTTATTTAAATTTTTTGCAGTGGTTGTTGATGTACCATTATTATTTGTTGACGAAGAGGATGATGAAGATTTCTTATTCTTTTTAATATCAATTTCAGAGAGTGAAGAATGTTTTTTTAATTTTCTATCTTTAATTGCAACAGTTTGTGTGGTTGTAGTTGTAGTTGTATTATCTTTATTATTATTATCAGTTGAATTATTTAGTGTTGTTGTTTTTGATTTTGATTTCTTCATTGAAGAGAATTTACTAAGGAATTTTTCAAATATTGGTGAAGCTAACGAATGATGTTTTTGAGGTATTGGATAAACTAAGTTAATTGGTTGTTGTTGGGTTGATGAAGATGTTGTTGATGATGATAATGTTGGAGATATTGGAGAAATTGTATTTGGTGATTGTTGGTCAACTTGATCTAAACTAGATGAAGAAGAAGATGGTGTTGATAATTTAGATGAACCAGATCTTGAATTATCCATTTCACCAGTTGATAATATATCAGATGATTCACAAGTACTATCGGTATTACTATTAGTTGATTTACTATTACATATTGTGGTGGTAGTAGTAGTAGTGGCACTATTTTTTGATTCAATACTATTCTTTCTATTCATTTGATATGTTTTACATTCTGGTGTTATCAATAAATTTTGTTGAATTTCAAATACTTTTTCTTTTGAATTTTTTGGAGAAGGTGGTCTTGATTTTATCTTTTTCATTGGATAATTTGTATTTGTAATTGAAGTAGGACAAGATTGAATTAACATTGAGTCACCATTTGCAGCGAATAATTTAGATGATTCAGCATGTTGTTGTATTTGTTGTTGTAATTGTTGATGTATTTGTTTTCTTGATAATGATAATGGTGATGATCCACTACAATTACTACCAATACTACTTGATAAACTTGTATTACTT
Source organism: Dictyostelium capitatum (assembly GCA_015252635.1). NCBI lineage: Eukaryota > Evosea > Eumycetozoa > Dictyosteliales > Dictyosteliaceae > Dictyostelium > Dictyostelium capitatum. The sequence goes on along the minus strand of JACAFY010018709.1, from coordinate 25,162 downwards.
GTACTTGTTGGTAATGGTGGACAACCATTTGGTGTACTAATATTATTACCACTTGAATTAATTTGAATCATAGATTGTGAACTTGTTAAAGGTTGAATTTGTGGTGATGTTGTAATTGGTGATATCATTGGTGGTGTTGGTATTATTACTTTTAGTGGTATTGGTTGTTGTTGTACTGTACATTGTGTTGTTGTTGTTGTGGATGATGGTGTAATTTGTTGTTTATCATTTTCTAAATAATCAATTATTGATTCTAAACCTTGATTACAAATTTCCAATGGAGGAGATTGAATTGGATTATTATCAATTGAAAGTGTGAATAAAGCCAATTCAGTTAATTGAGTTGGTAAATTATGAATATTATTATTTGATAGTATTAATTCTTTTAATTGTTTCATAACTGATATATTTTTTGTTATCTTTTCAATTTTGTTATTTGATAAATCCAAATAAACCAAATTACTTAATTTAACCAATGTTTTTGGAAATTTTTTAAATTTATTATTACCAAGTTTTAAATTTGATAATGAAATTAAATTTTTAATTGATTTTGGTATTGATTTTAATCTGTTGTTGTAATTACTTATTAGTAAAATGTTACTTGTTGTTGTGATTGTAGTGTGAATTCAATATACTTACTTGTTATTTTCAAAATTTAGTGATGTTATATTTACAAAATGATAATTAAAGAAATCATTTGGAATTATTGATATATTATTAGCTGAACAATTGAATGATTCAATTCTTTCTTTTTCACAAGGTAATCTAGATGGAATTTTACTGAAATCTCTACCAGAGTAATCTATATTTATACCACCATTACCACCACATGATAATATACCCATTGACATATCATAAATTGATGGACTTGATGTAATACTTGAAAAATCTGATAATGATGTTGATGCAATTAAATTGTTATTTGTATTGGTGCTATTGTTGTTATTGTTGTTATTGTTATAATGGCTACGTGATGAAGAAGGTGGTGTTAAAGATATAGATGATAATGATCTTTTAGGTATATTATTTGAATTATTTGAGCTATTTAAATTATTATTACTATTTAAAATACTATTATAATTGTAACTATTATAGCTATTATATGTATTAAAATTATTATTATTGGTATTATTATTATTATGTACAGTATTTGCAATTGGTTGTTGTATTGATATAGAATTTGATGCGATTGAGCTATTTAATTGTGTATTTGTATTATTATTTAATTCGTCTATATTACAGTTTTTACTACTATTTGTAAAATTATCATTTTTTGTAGAATCCATTTTTGTTATTATTATAAAAATTAACCTATATTTGTTTTTTTTATATAATATTTTATTACTTTAAATATATTTATATTAGTACTATATACTACTAACTATATGGAGTATTTTTAAATTTTAAAATTTATTATTAAATTATTAAAAAAAAATAAATTATTAAATTTTTTTTTTTTTAGAGTGATTAAAGTATGTGTGTTGTTTTGAGTTGATGAGAGGGTCTTAGAATATTAATGTATGTATGTGTGAGTGTTTAGACAAAAATAAATAAAAATAAAAAAAATTACACTTTAGTGGGTAAGATAAAAATAAAAAAATAAAAATAATCACAAACAAACACACACCACCCACAAAAAACACATTAATACATACACACACACACACACACACACACACAAAAGAGTAAATTGGGGATTTATTTTAAAATATACATATAAATGTTAAGCCAAAAAAATTAAACAATCAAAAATGCACCACACATTGACTTGTAATTA